>PVKM010037290.1:0-14506 GCA_004027735.1 Carollia perspicillata | reverse complement strand
TATTGACATTGTATCCCACTGTTCTGCCAAATTCATTTATTAGGTTGAGCAGTTTTTGGGTAGAGTCTATAGGATTTTTTATGTACACTATCATATCACCTGCAAACAGTGACAGTTTTGTTTCCTCCTTTCCGATTTGGATGCCTTTTATTTCCTTTTCTTGTCTGATTGCTGTGGCTAGAACTTTGATAGGAAATATTTGAACCTTCATACTCTGTTGGTAGGAATATAAATGGTGCAGTCACTTTGGAAAACATTCTGGCAGTTCTGTAAAAATGTACATAGAGTTACCATTTGATCTACTAATTTCACTTCTAGGTATATACTCAAGAGAAATGAAAACCTGTCTACAACAAATACTTGTACATGAATGTTCATAGCAACATAAGTTATAATATTAAAAAACTGTAAAAATCCAAATGTCCTTAAAGGGATGAATGGATAAACACAATGTGATATATCCATGTAAAAATATAATATTATTTGATCATTAAAAAGAATGAAGTGCTAAAACATTGCATAAATTAGTGAACATTGAAAATATTATGCTAAGTGAAAAAAAAAGTTATAAAACACCACATACTATATGTTTGTATTTACATGAAATGTCTAGAATAATAAAATCTTTAGAGACAGAATGTAGATTAATTGTTGCTGATTGCTAATGAGTACAGGGTTTCTTTCTGATATGTTGAAAATGTTCTAAAATTAACTGTAGTGATGTTTGCACATATCTGTAACTATGCTAAATATCACAGAATTGTACTCTTTAAATAAGTGAATTGAATATTATATTACATAAGTGATGTCTCAATAAAGCTGTTACCAAATAATTATAAGGACATAACTAGGTCAAATGTAAAGGATGGGAAAGGTACTCCTTTCAAACACTGATCATAAGAAAAAGGTGTATCTATATCATTACTTTTAACCTGTATATATACTATTATTTTAAATCTGTTGAGTTTCTTGAAGGCAGAGGTTATATATAACTGGACTATGGATTCCTAATTCTTCATAATGCCTGACATATAAGAGGCATTTATTATCTACTTGTAGAATCACTGAATTATTCACTAATTAGTTTGTATTTAAATTAATAGTAAATGCTACTTGCAACAACATAAATGAATCTCACAGACCTGATGACACAATAAAACTAGAAATAAAAGAGTACACCCTGTATGATTCCATTTTTATGAAGTTCAATAACAGTCCAAACTAATCAATAGAAGTTATACAGAAACGAGTTTCGTGCAATTCTGGAAATGTTCTATATCTTTATCTAATTGATCGTTGTAGATATTGAATTCAACAGCTAAGGTTTGTATACTTCACTGAATGCATATTATTACTCAGAAAAAATGATACTAAAAATGATCCATATATAAATATAGGTTCTGGGATTCTATCTTGCCACACACTACTTTCTTTAGGAGAACATATTTATGTAGATTATTTAGGAAAGCTTGTTTTTATATTGATAGCACAACCACCCCACCCAAGCCTTAGCTAAGTTACTACTGCTTGAGTTTGAATCTTAATGCACTACAAAAAAGAAAAAAAAATAAAAAGAGTACCCTTTCTTAGCAAAGACTAAACGTGCTACTGCATGACCTTCCACATGTTGCCTTGAACATCAGATTCTGACTTACAATTTAAAATGGAAAAAACTTGCCATTTTGGAGGTTGTGAGAGACTATGTGCACCATGAAACATGCCCATCAGCTAAAAGAATCATTCTTTTTTAAGTGTTTTATTTTTATGCTATTACAGTTGTCCCAATTTTTTCACCTTTGTCCCTGTCTACCCAGCTTGTCCCCCCCACTCCCACAGTCAATCCCCATACCATCCATTAATGTATGTATGTTCATTGATGTATATATGTATATATATCCATATATGTTCTTTGACTGATCCCTTCACCTTCTTTTAACCAGTCCTCTCCCCCCACCACTCTTACAGCTGTAAGTCTGTTCCATGTTTCTATGCCTCTGGTTCTGTTTTGCTTGTCAGTTTATTTTATTTATTAGATTCCACTTACAAGTGAGATTATATGGCATTTGTCTTTCGCTGACTGGTTAAAAGGATCATTCTTTTTTTTTCTTCTCTTTTTATTTTATTTTTAATTATATTTTATTGCGTATACTATTCCAGTTGTCCCATTCCCCCCCTTCATTCCCCTCCACCCTGCACACCTTCTCCCATCCACATTCCCCCCACGTTAGTTCATGTCCATGCATCATTAGTTCTTTAGCTTCTACATTTCCCATACTACTCTTGCCCTCCCCCTGTGTATTTCCTACCTACCATCTATGCTCACTTATTCTCTGTACCTTTTACCCCCTCTCTCCTCCTCCCACTCTCCTGTTGCTAACCTTCCATGTGATCTCCATTTGTGTGCTTCTGTTCCTGTTCTAGTTGTTTGCTTAGTTTTTTTCTGTTTTTGTTTTAGGTGTGGCTGTTAATAATTGTGAGTTTGCTGTCATTTTACTATACACACTTTTTATCTTCTTTTTCTTAGATGAGTCCCTTTAACATTTCATAAATTAAGAGCTTGATGATGATGAACTCTTTTAACTTGACCTTATCTGAGAAGCACTTTATCTGCCCTTCCATTCTAAATGATATCTTTACTGGATAGAGCAGTCTTGGATGGTAGGTCCTTGCCTTTCATGACTTGGAACACTTCTTTTCAGCCCCTTCTTGCCTGTAAGGTCTCTTTTGAGAAATAAGCTGACAGCCTGATGGGAACTCCTTTGTAGGTAACTGTTCCCTTATCTCTTGCTGCTTCTAGAATTCTCTCCTTAATTTTAATCTTGGCTAATGTAATTATGATGTGCCTTGGTGTGTTCCTCCTTGGGTACAACTTCTTTGGGACTCTCTGAGCTTCCTGGACTTCCTGGAAGTCTATTTCCTTTGCCAGATTGGGGAAGTTCTCCTTCATTATTTGTTCAAATAACTTTTCCACTTGTTGCTCTTCCTCTTCCCCTTCTGGTAGCCCTATAATTCGAATGCTGGAATGTTTAAAGATGCCCTGGAAGTTCCTAAGCCTCTCCTCATTTTTTTAAATTCTTGTTTCTTCATCCCTTTCTGTTTGGTTGTTTCTTTCTTCCTTGTGGTCCATTCAATTGATTTGAGTCCCAGTTTTCTTTCCATCACTATTGGTTCCCTGTGCATTTTTCTTTATTTCACTTAGTGTAGCCTTCATTTTTTCATCTAATTTGCTACCAAAATCAACCAATTCCATGAACATCCTGATCACCAGTGCTTTGACCTGTGCATCTGATAGGTTGACTATCTCTTTTCACTTAGTTGTATTATTAGCTCTGGAGCTTTGATCTGTTCTTCCATTTGGGCCATTATTTTTGTCTTGTTGTGTCTGTTATGTATGAGGGGTGGAGCCTTAGGTGTTCACCAGGACAGGGCAGCCCAGTTGCTGGGTTGTGACACTGTATGTGGGTGCAGGGTACAAGAGGGAACAATGGCACTTGCTCCGCTCTCTGTCGGATCTCAGTCCCTTCTGCCACTTCCTCCAAGCAAACTGGGCCCTTCTGGTGCTAATTCTTATGTGGGTGGGCTTGTGTACATTCTAGGACCCAATGGGTCTCTCCAATGAACTCTCCTGTGGGGCTGGGAGTCTCTTCCGCTGCCTCAACCCCCACAGGTGTTTTCAATTGGTGTTTTGAGGCTTTATTTCCTGGCACTGGGACCCTGGGTTGAAGTCTGTGTCACTCCCCAATTTTGCCTAGTTTATCTGTGCACGAATGTGTGACCACCCAGTCAGCCACCCTGTGCACAGTGCTTTGCTTCACAATTGCCACCTCGCAGAGTCTGCCCGTTTCCACCCTGCACCCAAGGTCTGCCAGCCGCTGCCTGTGTGCCAGAGGTGCTTTTCATGCCCAGTGCCACCACTTTTTGTGCCGCAGCCCATCTTGGCTCAGCCACCCAACTCTGCTCCGCTTACTGGTCTGGATGAATTTGTCTATTTTATCTCCTTGGTTGTCCAACTTCCATACAGTTCAATATTCTGTCAGTTCTGGTTGTTATTTTATTTCTAAACTGTTGTTGTTCTTATTTTGATTGTGTAAGGAGGCACAGTGTGTCTACCTGTGCCTCTATCTTGGCCGGAAGTCCAGATCATTCTTTAGGTAGAAAGCAAATACTCCTTGACAGTATTCATCAATCTCAAAAGAAAAGTACTATAGAGGGAAAACATCACAATGAGTGCATACAATAACTGTAGGCATCTCTTATTTATTATTAACCCAATAACTGTAGCACATTACATCTGATTAAATGGAAATGGCTTGACTTCAGTTTGCCCTGTCACTCTGATGAAGCACTTTCCACATTTCTTTTACCTTTTTACGTGCTCTAAATTATATTTGCCTTTACACTTCACATGGCAACTAGAACACATGTACTATGCTTGTCCCAGCAGATGTTTTGAATTTTATGAATTTAACTTCTGTCCTCAATGTCTCTCACTGAAGCAGTTCAAGATACATTTAACCAGATTTTTCCAGAAGATTCTATAATAAGAGGGGCTGACCTCATTTTCTTTCCCAGTTAACCATCTTGAAGTTTCTTGATGAATCAGAACAAACATAATTCATGCTCCTCATATTCCTCATTGAAACATGACTGATCCAGGAAAGATTTAACTAGCATGAAACCATTCATGTTGTCTTTCTGGACATCCTTATACACATTTTAAAATGTTGTTTCCCTCTTGTCTCCTTTTCAAGGTACCCCTCTCTCATTTCCCAAGCTCTGGGGTGGGGAGCAAAAAGCAGAACAATATTAATTATTTGGAGCAAACTGTCAATTGTTATGGAGTAATGGGAGCTGGAAAAAAGCTGCTTTCTCCAGGTATGTGAGAGCACTAGACTGTACCTGTGCCTCTTACTGTTCATACATTCTTCTGTTGTGGAATGCAGGTCAGAAATTCTGTATGACCTACCTTCTATTCCTCCTTCTACTGTTTGCACCCTCCCTTCTCAAAGCCTTCCAAGAATGAATTCACAACCTTGGAATGAAGAGGGTGAACAGAGCTTTCTCTTCATTCATCTTGACTTTTGTGCACTGGCTTGAGTTCTCCCCAAATGAGTGAAATCATCAACTGTGTCGGGACAGAGGCACTCTTGATCATTAAGTGCACTCCAGCACAAAGGCACTTCTCTTATCTAAATTCTGTGGCCCAGTGCAGTGAGATACTTATAGAAGCTCTGTTAACTCTTTCTGGACAGAAAGATATGATCCAGCACTACCTCCACATGCAAAATAATCCTTCAACAGGCTGGTTGGGGAAATAAAGCTTATAATTCAAAAACAATTGAAAGCACCATTCACTTAAGATTCATAAAGTGATGTCATTTAGAAGGTGAGCCCCAGGAGGAAAGTTCGATAATGACTAGGAAGTTAGGGAAGGCAATCGATGTAATTCTGCCTAGGCTCCCTCTTTCTACCTATCCAATTACCGTATTTCTTTCAAGGCCTACCTCAAGTTCCACTTGATCCAGGAAGCCTTCCCTGATGATGAAAGTAAATTCTGAGCTCCCTCTTTTTTGACCAAGTATTGCTTGAACTTGGCACATTTTAAAATTATTTCTGTTTCTTGGAACTTTCTGTGAATGCATATCATACCTCTCTACATAGGGTACAGCTTTCTTGAGAATAAGATCCCCATGTTACATATCATATCCCCCACAAAAGGCATTTATACACACAGTAGATTCTGAATCCTCAATGAAGAAGACCCTCTCTCCATCCCTAAGCCATACCTCATCTATTCTTCAAGATCCACCACTAATAATTCTATAATCCATATACAAATACTTCATTTGATATTGTAAATGCAACTTCAAGACAAGCCCTCCAGTCTTCCGTTCTAATCAGATTGCCAGCCCCTAAGCCAGGGGTGTCAAACTCATTTTCAGCAGGGGCCACATCAGCCTAGCAGTTGTCTTCAAAGGGCCAAAGTAACTTTAGGACTGTATAAATGTAACTACTCCTTAACTGTTAAGGAGTTGAAATTACATTTGGCCCTTTGAAGGAAATCGCGAGGCTGATGTGGCCCCCAGAGAAAATACGTTTGACACCTCTGCCCTAAGCCTCTCCTGTATAGAGATTCTGAATCAGCTAAAATAGTAATGATCTTTTTTAAGGCCTTCTCCAATCTCTCCAGAGGAGAGTTACTCATTTAATATTCAATAATTTTATTTTCTTTACCATTTATTGTTGTTGTTTAAATATAGTCAGCCTCACACCTTTCTTTAGCTCTTTTTTGTTATTATATATTGCTTCTCAAATTAGTTATTAAATTACTGCATGATTGGCCTCAGCATATTCTATTTCTCTTTCATCTGCCATAGCCCTTGAATGTAGTGCTGTGTGTCATAGTAAGCACTCAAACTGATATTAAAAGAATAGAAGATATTCAGGACAACAAAAATGCTAGGCAAAAAGAACACAATTAGGTAGATTAGTCTCTTCTTATATTCGGAGGTCTGTGTAGTGTTGTTCACCCTCAAGTGCAAACATATTTCCTTACAAATGACACCAAACAAATAAATTCCACTGGAGTTTGTTTAAACACAACCACTTAGACAAGATGTGTCTTTTTGAAAGACTTTTTAGCTGACATTTTGTTTCAGGATGTCCAACTGAAGCAAAAAATGAATAATCCTGTATTTATTGCACTCCTTTTCCATGCAAGACCCTCTGCTAGGTGATGTGAGAATTTAATCTCTAAAACAGGTGACCATCCTTAAAATTATTTTGAAAGAGAAAAACAAAACAGCTTGAGCAATATGTGATAAAATAGTTAAATAAAGCTTATTTTTCACAGTCAGAAAATACTCTCCCCATCCTGCCCTCACAGCAAGAACAAACTAACGATGAATCAATCTTTGCAAACCTTTAACACTGCCGATTTATTTTGGACATTATCAGATTATGAGTCATACTTTACTTTTGCAATTAGTTCTGCAAATTTTTCCTCATTTTATGTGAAGAATCAGATTCATAAATCCTACAGTCAGAAAGGTATAAGTGGTTATCCAGTGTTTCTCCACCATTGTATGTGCGTGAGTAGAAGGGTGCCATGGACTCGTGGCAGTCTGCTGAAGGCTTTGGATACTTTCTCAGAATAATCTTTAAATGTATAAATTAAAATGGATGATAGTGATTTATTTAAAATTCAAGAGCAGGCAACACTAATCTTCTACAGTGTCAGAAGTCAGAACAAGTATTACCCTTGGGGTTTCTCATGGGAAGGGGGCAGGAGGAACCCTTCTGGAGTAGAGGTATTGTAGTACTTTTGTTTCTTGTTCTGGATGCTAATTATATACTTATTGTCACTTTTTAAAAAATAATTGAATTACACACTTATGATTTAGGCTCCTTCCTGGATACATTTTCAACTTCAGTGGGAAATTTAAAAAATAAATAAGACATATAAGATTATAAAGGAACCTGTTACATATTGAAACATATATTGAAATACAGTTTGATCCAGAAACTCTTAAGGGATCTCCTCCCTAGGTTAAGAACCCAGAAAAAAAGAGGCATGGAGAACAAAAAGGTGTGAGAAAGGAGCCCCTTACTTCTAGGAGCTGATAATCTGATTGAGGGAGAAACACTGACAAATCTGAAATCTGAAGAAACCAGTAAGTATATTTGATAAGAGCCAGTGATAGGAAAAACCAAGCAAAAAGTGGAAATAAGTATTTTGGTTGCTAGAGTGTCAGGAATAAATAGAGGATGTGGAAATCCCTGCTGTCAGTGGATGGGTGTGAAGGATGTGGGTAAATTGAAGGTAGTGCATTATTCTTCAAGTGTGGGGAGTCAAGGCCTTGAGAGGCTTTGTATCTATTTGGCCATGGTGGAGTAGGCATGTCAGCAGGTAGTATGAAATAAAGGTGATAACTATTGCTAGGTACAGAATGGGGAGATACTTTTGAACTTGGAGTTCAAAATTGAATTTTTAACAAGGCAATAATAGAGATTGCTGTTTTATGACATGATTCAGTTCCATTTCACAAATGTTTACTAAATGCCTACTAGATTTAATGTACAGCAGTAATATGCTAGAATCTTCTCCAATTAATGGTTTTAAACAGACTTTAAGAGTCTCTGTTTTGTGCCTTTCATAAATACTAGAACTATCGAATTTGTAAATTAAAGAATTATATTTACATTATAGGTTGGTATAAATTAAGGTTGGTATAAAATAGGTTGCTGTTTATTCAAAAGTGTGATTCTTTAGATATTACAAATCAAGCAAAACTGTGGCAAAAAGAAAATAGAATATTTTTCTACTTGGGTTAGGAACATGCCTCAAAGACTTTAGATGGATTGTTTTCAAGTGCCCTGGCCAGTGTAGCTAAGGTGGTTGTGCATCGTACCACAAACTAAAAGGTTAATTTCTGGTCAGGGCTCATGCCTGGGTTGCAGGTTGGTTCCCAATTAGGGGCACGTGCAGGAGGTAATCAATCCATGTTTCTCTGCCTCTCTTTTTCCCTCCCTTACTCTCTCTCTGGAATCAATTTTAAAAAAGAAAACAATTGTTTTAAAAAGCCTGTTTGTCCAAGTGTTTCTCTTCAGGCAATGTTATTTTCAACATAAAAATTGCTAGGGCTGTATAGAAGATGAGATACCACAGGAAGGCAGCAGCCTTTAATAACCACTAAATTAGTCCAACGAATCACCCTGGTATCTTCTATTATTAGCCACTTTGAAAGCTTGATAATGAAAAGGAACCATGGAAAAGTCCATCCAAGTATAGAAACCCAGATAATGGAGAAGCTTCCAAACTTCCCAGCCTACTCTGTTTTTCTATTATCTAACATGAAGGTCGCACTGAGTTTTAAGTTAGGAATAGTCTATTTCACATTAAGGAAGATAGTGGAGATGGCTAAATTCAGGGAGTTTACTGTGTTTCTTTCAGTGCCTAAAAGCTATTCTATCTTTGTCATCATGACTACCAGTCAAAGAATGTTTTATAACAGACTACACCACTGCCAATAAAACATTTTTTTTCAGAAAAACAACACTAAGCCTCCTATATTATGTGGTGAAGTTTAGTAAGGATTAATATTTAATAGGAACATATGTCTAAGACAACTCTAAAGAAATAGTTTCTCTGCAGCACTTACTGCTGGGCTAATATTTTTTCTGTTACAACCTTTAGGAAACAGAAGTCCCTGGGTTCATAATTTAACTCTGCTCTTTCTCCTCACCTCTTCTCTCTTCTACCCTTCCCTATTGTTCCCTCTCCTCTCTTATTTTTCTTTACTCTATCCATTCTCCTTCATAGTATTTTATTTTTTAATATTTGACTTTTATTGCATTTTTTCCATTACCATTTAGTCCCCTTATACCTCCTCACCCCTGCAATCACCACACTGTTGTCTATGTCCATGAATACTTTGTTTCTTTTTGCTCAATCCCTCCAACCCCTAACCTCCCCACCCTTAGCTGTCATCCTGAACTCTATCTATTAGTGTAACTTTATTTTGCTTCTTAGTTCAGTTTGTTCATTAGATTCCATAATGAGTGAAATCATATGATATTTGTCTTTCCCTAATTGGCTTATTTCACTTAGTTTTTGTTGTCCAGGTCCATCCATACTGTTGCATAGGGTAGAAGATACAGATAAATGGAAGAACATACCATGTTCATGGATAGGAAGAATTAACATCATTGAAATGCCCATACTACACGCAAATCAGTCTATAGATTCAATGCAATTCCTATCAAGATTCCAATGATATATTTCATAGAACTTGAACAAATATTTCAAAAATGTATATGGAACCACAAAAGGCCCCACATAGCAACAGTGATCCTCAGAAAGAAGAAGGAAGTTGGAGGAATCATGCTACCTCATATCAAACTATACTATACAGCCATAGTAATCAAAACAGCGGAGTACTGACATAGAAACAAACACATAGATCAGTGGAACAGATAGAGAGCCAAGAAATAAACCCACACCTTTAGAACCAATTAATATGTGGCAGAGGAAGCAAGCACATACAAAGGGCTAAAGATAGTTTATTCAACAAATGGTGTTGGGAAAGATGGGCTGACATGTGCAGAAATACTAAACTAGACCACCTTGTTATACTGCACACCAGAATAAATTCTAAGAGATTGAAGACTTAAATGTTAGATCCAAAACCATAAAATCCTAGAACAAACTATAGGCAGCAAGATCTCGCTTGGACATTTTTCGTAGTAATATTTTATCAGATATATATCCTAAGGCAAGGGAAACAAAAGAAAAAATAAACAAATATGACTACATCAAACTAAAAAGTTTTGCCCAACAAAGGAAATCATAAAAAAAATAAAAAGACAACCCAAGGAATGGGAGAACATATTTGCAGACACATCTGATAAGGGATTAATATCCAAAATTTATAAAGAACTTACAGAACTCAATGCCAAAAAACCCCACAAAACCCCAAATAACCCAATTAAAAAAGGAACAAAGGACCTGAACAGACACTTCTCCAGGGAGCAAACAGATGGCTCATAGACATATGAAAAGATACTAAATGTCATTAATTGTCAGAGAAATACAAATTAAAACCCCAATGAAATATCATCTCACACCTGTCAGAATGGTTATCATCAATGAACCAACAAACAAGAGGTTCTGGCAAGGATGTGTAGAATGTTTGAAAGTGTAAGACTTCCTGTTACAATGTATAAAAATTGTCCATATATGTCACACACAGGTGGTACTGTTTCACTACTAATTTTATCTTGGAATAGCTTAAATTTCCAGCATTTTAATAGTCACACACAGATTTTCACAGCCCATTTATTTTTGCCCTTAGCTCAACACTATTGCTACATCTCAGAGCAATGTGCCTTCCATCTGGCTCCAAGTATAGCAAGGTGAAACTGTCAGGCCTCATGTCACCTTAATCTCAGAGTAAAAAACCTTTTATAATTTCCATGTGGTCTCAGAAAATCTGTTTTCCAGCACTCAGAAGGCCAAAAGCAAAAGCTTGGATTCCTTTCTTGAAAAAAAGCCAAGTATATTCAGAAAACTATAGGATACTGAAGAAAGAAATTGAAGAAGATACATACAACTGGGAGCATGTACCATGTTCATTGATTGGAATAATTAACACCATTAAGTGTCCATACATCTCAAAGCAATCTATACATTCAATCCAATTCCTATTAACATACCAATGGTATATTTCACAGATATAGGACAAATATTCCAAAAATTCATATAGAACTAAAGTAGACTCCAAATAGTCTCAGCAATCTTGAGAAAGAAGAACAAAGTTGGAGGGATCACAATATCTGATATCAAATTATACTATAGGGTCACTGTAATCAAAACAGCCTGGTACTGGCATAAGAACAGACACATAGTAGACCATGTTGTGTTTCCTAAATTTGGGTATTCATGTCTTTTATCAGTTCTGAAAAATTATCAGTAAATATGTCTACAAATAGTGCCTCTCCTCTATTCTCTCTAGTCTTTCTTTATGTATAGATGTAAATTAAGTGTTTGCACTCTCTACTCTCTCTTTGTCATTCCAGCTCCTTTTATTTCTGTCTCCATTATAGGTAATTCTTCTAGGTTTTTCTTCTAGCTTGCTAATTCTCTCTTCACCTGTGGTCTGAGCTGTTTTTTTGTTTGTTTGTTTGTTTGTTTTGTTTTTACCATTCAATGAATTTCTTACTTAAATAAATATATTGCTCATTTCTAGTAATTTAGTTCCATTTAACTATTTTTCAAAATTCCCATGCAACTTGTAATAGTCTTGTTGCTTCCTCATCTTTTTGATACAGCCTTAATTTTTAAAAAATATTTCATACATAAGTATTCTAAATATATGAAGTCCTCAGGAATATAAATCTGCTCATTATTGTTTCTGTGGACTCTTGCTTATGATGTTTTCCTTTTATAGGTGTTTGCTGATTTTTTATCATTGTGAACTCACATCTGATTTTCCATAGTCTATCATAAAACTGCAGGCCTAAATTGGAATTTTTTTCAGAATACATCTTTTTGCTCCTCTTAGGAGGAAGGACACTACTAACCTGCGATCACATTAGTTCCTTCCAGTGTTCTGGTTTAATGAGGGAGTCTCAGGTTTGGAGCCCCCTCTCATGAGTTCCCAATCTTACTGCTATTTCAAGTCTTAGTGAACTGAATGCAGAACTACCATATTATTGGTATTTCAACTCAGAGCAATGCCCGTGTATCTAGTTTTCTTATTACTCTTACTCCTAGCTTTTGTTTCAGTTCATGGTCTATACCTTATGAACTGAGGTGGTTTTTGCAATCTCCCCTCTATTTTCTGTTCCAAGAAGTGCACGAAAACTATATTTTATCCAGGATCTTACTGTTTTTTTCAGTTAGTGAGTATTCCCAGTATGTCTATTACATTACATAGCTGGAAGCAGAAGTGTCTAGGCAATGTAAAGTTTTATACCCAACCACCATATTAAATGCCTTAACTCTTGGGGTCAAACAGACTACTACAAACTACTACTAATTCTGCACCACTAATAATTTTGTAAAATGTATAACTTGTCTTCCCTGAAAATAACATGAATTATTGAATTAAACTATTGATAAATCAGCAACAAATGCAGTATGTCTTTCCTGAATATTTGACTTGGTAGACAGATAGACATGTAAGAATGGTTTGTCCACAACTTATCAAATCTAAACAAATAAAATTTTTCTCTCTTTTCTACTTGCTGGAAGCAAATCTTCTCCTCATCCTACTCCTCATGGTCCCATTAAAGTTCTCCCTCCATTTCTGCTGCAATGTTTAATCTATGAAACTTCATTTCACAATCAAATTGACTGGAATAAAGGTTTTACACAAATGGAGGGAAACCTATAAGCTTTTATGATAATAATGCAATAAATAAACAGAATTATTTTACTTTCAATGAATTTTATATCATATTTTAATAAAAATAATGATTTGCCAATAGCTACTTCATTTTTAACTATTTTAAATATGCAAACTTATTTTTTATTTTAATTAAATTTATTGAGGTGACATTAAAGATTATATAGGTTTCCTTTTTTATGATATTTATTTGTTTATTTATTTATTTTTAAAAGAGGAGCCAGCACTCAATCTACTGAGCCATGCCAGGCAATGTACATACAGGTTTCAAATGGACATTTCTCTGATACATGATCTATATTTTGGATGGTGTGCTTACCACCCAAAGTTAAATGATCTTTTGTCAATGTATATTTGGTCCCCTTTGCTCTTTACTACCCTCCATTCCCCTTCCCTCTGATCAAATATGCAAACTTTATTAATCCATTCCTATCAGAGAACTGTACCACTGATTATCTTTATATGTTTTATTTCCAGGGATTTATTTCCTCTACTAATAACTCATAAATCTGATCTACATTTTATTTCTTAATTACTGAAATGGAACGGAGGGGAGACAGAAGCTATCACTCCCATATAAAATCATTCTTTTCCTAGGTTTTCAGATGAAACATTGACCAATATCCCAGGAAAAAGTTTTAGTTTGTAGAAACTTCATAATTTGGAATAGTAATAGTCAATTCACCTTATGTGTTATATGTAATTAGTGAAAAAGCTGAATAGCAGAGGCCCACTGGAGAACAAATCTTCTAATTGTTCATCTGATCATATCCAGAATCAGGAGCATACTATTTAAAAATATACCTTATTTGGCTGTGTTTCAGCTCTTAATACCTCATCCGGCAAGCACCTCCTAAAAAATACATATCCCACTTTCCCATCTATTAGTTTATATTTAGCAATATGTAATGATTTTTGGAAGATTTTATTTATTTAATCTTAGAGAGAGGGGAAGGGAGAAAGAGAGGGAGAGAAACATTGATGTGCAAGAGAAACATCGATTGGTTGCTTTCCCACGTGCCCCAGCTGGGACCCGGCCCACAACTCTGAGGCATGTGCCCTGACTGGGAATCGAACCAGTGATCTTTCATTCTGTGGGACGATGCTGAACCATCTGAGTCACATTGGTCAGTGTAGGTGATATGTGATGATTTAATGAAGCTGAATTGAATAAAATAGAACTAAATGCTGAACAAATATCAAGTTTTTAAACATTACTCTCATCCTTTTCATGAAAATTAAAGTTTCAGTCATATGTTTATCCCAAGTATTTGGATTTTTGATAATATTTAAATCAGTCCTTTAGAGAAGTGGTTGTCAAATTTCTCTTTTTAATAGTAGGGTTATGATCCTTCCCCACCCATACCGAAAGTACAATGAAAACAGAAATACAATAAGCCAAGAGGTGAAAGACAAATACCATATGATCTCACCTTTAACTGAAACCTAACCAACAAAACAAACAAGCAAGCAACATGTAACTAGAGACATTTAAATTAAGAACAAACAGACAGCTACCAGAGGGGAGATGGGAGGGGATAATGGGGGGAAGGGCAAAAGGGTTTGTAGGAACAAATATAAAGGACAAATGGACAAAA
>PVKM010037289.1:0-14466 GCA_004027735.1 Carollia perspicillata | reverse complement strand
AGATGGAGGGTCTGGAAGGGCTGCCGAGCGGCAGGCGCAGAAGTTCGGGGCCTCTCTCCATCTGCGGGGCAGGAGAAGGGACACATGCCCCGAGGGCAGCCTGGGGTCACAGAGCTGGCACGTGAAGGAGACACTCACAGGACAGGGACAGGCTGGGAGGTCTGAGGGCGGGAGTGGGGTGGGGAAGGAGGAGCCCACATCAGATGGGGCTGAGCACAGGAGGCTGTGGGGCGCAGGGACCCGGCTCACAAGACACCCACACGCACCGAGAGTCGGGCTCCTTCCCGAGCTCACCGCCCGCCCTGGGAGTCTGCAGTCCCACTGGACTGTGCGCCCGCCCAGCAGGGAGCCCAGCACGTTTTGATAGGGGTGCGGCAGCGCGACAGCAGGTGACTGGGTGTCTGCACACGCCTTTATGTGAGGAGGTTACCAGCCACGCCTGTCAAATCCACGACTTTGCAAAACACAGTTGACGCCTTAAAGACACTGCCTGCGACCCCACCCTGAAACTGCATCTCTGGTCTCCGACAGGCCTTTCTCAGGCCGCACGTGAGGAGCCACAGCCGTGTTAATGCGACGTGCTCGTGCCCCGAACGTTGCTCTGTGAAGACGCGGCTCTGGCTGCTTCCCCTAATTACAGACGTGACGCCGGCACTGTCTTCCGAGCAGACCCAGCGGTGTTACCCGAGGCTAACCCCACAGAGAAGAGGCCTGATTTCCTTACTGCGCACAGAAGTTCACGGTTCAAAGTCGTTCAGACGCCAGCTATGCACCTGTTCGCCTCATTTCTAGTAATTTCATGCGGTGTAAGATTTGTTATTCTTGTTCACAACCGATTAAACCTGACGGGACGGAACTGCGGGCTCCCCGGGTCACAGACGAGGCGAAGCCGCTCTCAGACACACGGAGCACTCGGAATAGACACAGCTGCCGCCTGTCGGGGAGAGGTGTCCGGGAAACCGCTGCCCCCTCTGCACCCGGCAGTGAGCCCGCAGGACCCCTCCCCTGGAGCACAGGACCAAGGGAGGAGATGACCTCCCACTCGGAGGAACTCGGTGCGGGGGGACTTCGTAACAGAGTCGACAGGAGTGTGCAAGGCTCGGGGACGGTGGTAGCTGGGCCAGTCCTGGCAGGACAGCCGGCTGTGATGTGGGGGCGGTTGGTGACACCAGGTTTGGTCCCATAGGACCTCACCGTGAAGCTCTCATTCTTCCTTTGCAGTCGACCTGCGCTCTGCGGGGACACACTCTGAGAGTCCGTGTTCCTGCTCTCGCCCAACCATGCTGCCTCTCCAGCCGGTCGGCACACCGCGCGGTCCCAACCCACCCCTCCCTCACCTACGCAAGGGAAGGGGAGCACTCCCTCTTCTCCATGTGAGCATGTGTGCGCGCGTGTGCATGTGTGTCCCAGATCGTCTCGTGGGCGCTGATCTCTCCTGCACACTGCGCTCCTTTACTGCTGCTCTTCCTTCTGGTGCTCAACCTGCCCCCACTTGGGCAGCTAGAGCCCCTCGGAGCTCTGTCTCCGGTCCTGGGGGCAGGTCGTCATCCTCTGAACGGCCTGTCTCTCCCAACCCTCGGACTACTGGCACCTCCCAGGTCCTGGGTCCACATGTCTTGGGTCTCCATCCTGAGCCTGGAGCACTGCTCCTGGTCCCAGCGTCCATCCCCTCGGCTACCAGCCCGGGTCTGCAGCGCCAGGCTAAGAGCGAGTCTGTGTGCAGGGATCCCACACCCTTCCTGGACACACACACCCACCCTCCTGCAGGCCCGCACTGCAACCACGCTGGCGCTCTGGGCCCTGCCTGGAGCAAAGCTGTGGCACCTCCTCGGGGGTGGTGAGTGACTGTCCACGGGGCCCCACATCCCTGAGCTTGTGAGCATGGCAAACCCGGGTGTCAGTGACCAGATGGGGGCCTGGTGCTATTCACAGAAGTCCCCACGGAGACATGCCGCCACCACGGGCCCCATGGCATCCCCGCCATGGGCTCACCCCCGACCCCTGGGCGGCAGACTCGTTAGTGGTGAAGCTGGCGTCCCGCCGTATTGCAGCACAGGGAGCCCCAGCCCCTCAGCCGCCACCCCCACGATAGGGCCCTAACACCCAAATCAGTTTAAACTCGCTTTTTAATTATGTACATCGCTTTCCTACGTGAAGCTTCTGACTAGAAATATGTATCTCATTTTATTTTATGTTCTTCAATTGACCCAAACACAAAGGCATTTTTCTTAAATACTAAATGCTCGTGTACCTTCTTAATTGGAGCTTTAAAAGCTCTTAATTAAAACCATAAATCACAGGCAGCTGTTTCTCCCGGGCGTCTCGCCACCCCGCGGTTTTCCTCTGCCTCCACGGTGACCCGCGGGCGCCGAGCCCAGGGTGACCTTCACACTCAATCGATTGCCAGGCGGCGTCTCTGCCGCCTCCGGGCACCCAGTGGCCAACGGGGCCCGGGCCTCGCTGTCCCCTACCTTGGGCCCCTCCACCTGTCCCTCGGCTAGTGCTGAACCGCACACAGCTGCTTGCCCACCCCCCACCCCCACAGGATGGGGTACGGGGGCAGTGGGGGAGGGGTGAGTGTCCGAACGAGTTAGCCGCTGCCCTGCATCTGCACACGCCAGTTACCCAGCGGCCTCACAGACGCCCATGGAGGGCGGTGGGCACCCGGAGTAGCAGTGCTCAGTGCAGTTGGCTTTGGAAAGCATCTGTAAGGTGACACCACCCACCCGGTCCCGGTAACGGACATGCCCCACCCTGGCGCCAACCCCCGGCCAGGCGCACCTGCCCTCTGTCCCTGGAGGCCGGGCTGCGTCCTGCAGCGCCTCCTGCGGACAGAAGCGTGCACCACACATCTCCCGGCCGCTGCTCTCACGCAGGATGGTGGTTTCAGAGCCCCTGCGTGCTGGTCATCCGCACCAGCGCAGGCTCTTCTCATTTCCGAGTGAGCCCCTCCAGCAGATGTGCGGCAGCGTCTCTCCTGTTGGAGTTGAGCTTGCCTCCGGGTTGAGTGTCTCGCTGAAATGACACCTTCTTAGGGGGCAAATACCCAGGAGTGGCTGGTCTCACACAGGTGTGCCCTTCACTTCGAGAAGTGCCCAGCAGCTGGCACCATCTCCGTGCACCCCCGCCCGGCGGCCCCTGAGCTCCAGGCCCCATGTCCTCACCGGGACCTGGACGGGCCCCCTTCACTCCAGATGACCCGGCCCCGAGCAGTGCCATCTCATGGTTCATTATGGCGAAACCCCACCCCCAGCCCCCACCCCTGCCTGCCAAGCACCTTGGAAGGGAGGTGGGGCCCCTTCTGAGAAGGTGTGTTTGGAAAGCTGCCTTCCCGATGGGACTTTTCCAGGACGAGACTGAGTGGAGACACCACAGGCACTTCGGTCCCCCCCGGCAGACATGCGGGCCAGGGGTCCACAGACTCCCCAGGACCACATCATCCCAGCACATGGAGCCTCACGTCCCAGGGCCCCAGCAGAACAGAGTCACTGTCACGGGGGCACAGCCGGGCTGGGATGGACGGGGGACCATCGAGAGTCAGGGTGTGTCCTTTGAGACACAGGCACTGGGCAAACACAGGTGGCCCGCCCCTGCACCCAGTGCAGGTGCCCACCTAGCTGTCGAGCAGAGGGCCGGAGAGCCTTCGGCTCCCTGACACACCGGCCCTGCCTCTTTGGCCCCAGAGTGCTGGGCACTGGCCCCCGAGCTCCCGGCACCTCTCCTCCAGCCCGGGCCCCGGCCCAGGGGCGGTTCCCATCAGCTTCTTCCCTGGCTGCCCCCATGACCTCCTGCCTATGACAACCTGGCAGCAGCTCTGTGGCGAGGGCCGGGTGCTGGCATTCAAATCTCCAGCGAGGGTGACTTCAGCCCCGTGCTGTGAGATATCAGCATGGGATCCAGGGAGGCGCCAGCTGTGGGGACACTCCAGGCTCTGGACTCACCCCACACGCACGAACGTCAACAGAAGGGCCCCGTTTCTGAGCCATCGGCACACAGGGGGCTCAGGGTTTCTTCACTGTGCACCTGGGACACGGCCAGGGTCCCCCTGGGCCAGTGTCCGGGCCCTGCAGGGCCCCCCTTTGGCGTGTCATGCTGCATGAATGGTGGTCTCGGTCCCCTGGGGCCTGACAAGCTCTGGGGGACAGAGCTGGGCCTGTCCCCACCGCCCAGAGGTGGGGGTCTGCCCAGAGCACGTGCTGACCCGTGGGATGGTTGGTCCTTCTCTGGCCCCCTCCCAGCAGGGAAAGCGTCACTGGTTTCAGGTGGCTGGGCGACCCAAGACGCCCAAGGGAACGGGACGAGGAACTCTTCGCCCAGAGTGAGGAGGCTTGGGACAGGGAGGACAGAGACCCACCGTGCCATGACCTCAGCCGAGCTTGGGGCGGGCCCCACAGCCACGCTGGTCTCTTTCCCAACCTGGTGAGCAGCTGCCTGCCCTGGGGCAGTGCGGGGACGGCCCCCATCCTCTGCTGCCTGCACACAGGGCCGAGAGGACAGACGGGCTCGTGGGGGCTGTTTTCTGTTCTTGGGGGAGACACGTGACACACAGACGATGCACTCACTGATTCTTTACACCAGAAATATAAGTAGAAAATAAAAATATGTTTTTTTAATGGAAAGCCACTGGGCATTGGGGTTTTGAGCCCTGGTTCCCCGCCCCCCAGGCCTGGCATCCCCCCCCCGGGGACAGCCCCCAGTCCCTCCCCTGTGGGTCCGGTGCACAGGGTCTGGCTCTACCAAGAGCCAGGTGGCCGGTCTTTGGTTTGGCGGAACATCTGTGTGTGTGCGCATGTGCGTTATACGTGTGTAAACATGCATTTCTGTGTGCGGACACATCATCTGCTTATGAGCACAGACTTACAAAAGCAAAACCCAAGACAGAGGAACGAAATGCCCGGCCTCACACCCTGCCGCCGACAGTCCGGAGCCAAGACGTCGTCTGCACAGGCTCTGCTCTCTCCCACATGGGGGGGGGGCGGGGGGCAGGGGCACTCGCCACTTCACGCGGCCGTCGCTGTCGGCACCGGGACTGCCTCACCCCACTCCACAGTTGAGCACGTCCCGCTGGTTCCAGTAGCCACGTGGCGTTCCATCCCCGCACCACGCCGGCCTTCCACTGTCCCTGTGTTAGAGGTTGTCCCGCTATCTCACGGAAGAAAAGGCCTCTCTGGCTACCCTGAGTTCACTTTGTTAGCTGTCGGCGCAAGTTTTGAGCTGTTGCTCAGACACCGTCTGATGGGAGGACAAGTTCACGGGAAGGCTGGCCCATCCCGCCCCGGCAGCCCCTCGAGGGGAAGCAACGAGGAGGAAATAAGCCCCTTCCCCTCCTTGGGGCCCAGAGAAGCTCCCAGGACCCCCCCCCCCCCCTCCCACGGGCCCAGAGCCACGCCTCCACCGAGTTCACCCACAGGAGGAGATGGACAGTGAGAGTGAGCAGCCGGGCAGCCGGGCAGCCGCCCCACCAGCCCCTGCCCTGCACACAGCTCCCCAGCACCTGCCACACAGCCCAGACCAGCCTGCATGGGCAGCAGCGGTGGGACGAGGACGTGGACAGACAGTCGTTCTGGACCGACTGGGGCATTTCAGCAGCGCCCTCCCCTTGTGCAGGAGGCTCCTCGATGTCCCTTCTGCAGGTGAGGGGACAGAGGCTGGGGAGTGCAGCAGAATGGCTTCGGGTCAGGCCGCCCCACCAGCCACACTGCCAGGCTGTGCAGGGGCTGCCCCACGCCTCCTCTGTGCCTTCGACACTTGGCCCTTGACCACCTGGGCAGCCAACACTGGGCCAGCACCCTCTGGGAACCTCAGTGACCCCATGCCCCCTGTGCCCCCCTGCAGATTGGTGAAATCCCCTGAGACTTCCACTCCAGCCAGGGCCACAGCCCAGCACCTCGCCACCCGGAAGGGCTGGGTCCTCCCCGAGAGGGTGCATCTCTGGGTCTGTGGGAGCACAGACGCCCAACAAACAGCACCCGGCACTCTGCAAACCCCCTGGACTCTGCCGGAGCCCCCAGCTCCTCCGTCACAGCCCAGGTCACACCGTGTCTCTCCCTGGGGACAGTCTAGGGCCCTGCCCGCAGGGAGCCCTGAGTCTTGGCGTCGGTGGACAGGCGTGCTCACCCCAGAGGCCCCACCAACCCTCACACGAGCGGATGGTGGACCAGCGGATGGCCGACATGGGCACGACTACCCTACCACAGTGTCATCGCACCCGTCACGCCTCCTGGCTCCCACAGCCAGGGCAGAGAGAGCCGACCCGGGCTCCACTGGGAAACGCAGCCTGCGGCTCTGGTTTGCACTGGCTTCCCTGCCGACTCCTAGGAGACACCACGGGGGAGCGCCACTCCGCCCATCCTTTCTCCAGCGCCTCACCGGACTCTCCGCAGCCGCCCCCGCTAACCCCCGTTGGCTGGTCTGCTGGCAAATTGGCCAAAACTGAGTGCCGGCTGGCATGGGCCGGGCCGGCCGGGCTCCTGTCGACTCCTGGGTCCTGCTGACACCGCACTTTGGCGGACAGTGGGCAGCAGCCAGCTGGCCCAGCCGTCACCAGTGACAGGGGAGCCGCTGCTCCGTCTCCCAGGCAACGTGTCCAAGGCCCCGGGCTCTCTCCAGAAAGCAGGTTCCCCATGGCTTTTATCACACTTTCACAGAGAACATAAACATAATTTTACGTATCAAACATCTTCAATGCCTTGGATCCTCAGGAGGCGACCGTAAATGTCCTCGGTTACCAGGAGGTTTCCAGAAAAGAGCGGAGGAAACGCCACTCTCCTCTACTCTCCAAGGACTGCGGGGTCCTCCTCCTCCTCCTCCGAGCCGCTCAGTTGCGCGTCCCAGGCGGGGCCGAATGGAGCTGAATACGGGCTCTGGCTTTGAGAACACGGCTCTCGGTTCTCAGCTGTTTCCCGAACAGCTTTTGCAGTTTTAGATCGTGAAAACTGACTTTGAAGAGCCAGTGAGGGCAGCTTTTGGGGACCAGACTCCAGAGGAGGGGCTGGTGGAAGGACAGGGACTGGGCCAGTGAGAGGCTGGCAACGTCTCTGCAGAGAGCGGCCCACGGATGGGGGAGGGGCGGCCCCCCCAGAGAACACATGACAGCGATCATGGGCACCCACTGTCACCAAGGACACTGTTCTGGCCACTTTTCCCAGGGTTCTGCCTGTGCCTCCCCTCCACCGGGACTTCCGCACAGGCCAGACGAGCTGCCCATGACCAGCGACACTTCCGTGTGCACATGGTCCCTCTGCCCCCGGCAGAGGGGAGGGGCGCAGACCGAGAGCCCGAGGGGAAGGACTCACAGCAAAGGTGAAAGTGGGTGGGTGGTGTTGGCGTCCACCAGCTGGCTTCAGAAACCAACATCCTTCCCAGGACCTCACACGCCCCGGGGAGCATGGGGGTCTCCCACTAGCTGCCCTGGAGCAAGGCTGACTTAGAATCTTCTTGGGTTCATGGCCCACAGCATGGGTGGGCCTTGAAGAAGATCACAGACCTCAAGAGACGAAGGAGACCCATCCAGGACCTCGGGCTGAGTGGGCCGGGAAATGCCGCCAAATGATCGGTCACAGGAGCCACATCAGCAGGACAGCCACACCCCTGAGGGCCGCCAGGATGCCGACCGTGGGCTCTGAAGCCAGTTCTTAGCCACCATCACATCCCTTGGCCCTGGAGCCCAGCCGAGGGCGCCCGCATCTGCGAATGTCCCTGTCCCTCCCAGCACACGGCCCCTCTGCTCCTCCCCACAGGGCTGGCAACGGGTCCCTTGCTGGTCCCTGAGCACTGGGGCAGGGCCCACAGCCAGGCCTCCCCTCCTCACCACGCCCCCCAGGCTGCAGGGCCCTCCTCTCGCCCCTGGGTCCCATAGGGGTACTGGGGTCCTGCACCCACCCCTGGGCAGGACGTCCCTGAGGTCACTCGATGACGCCTGTGAGCCCTGGACCCTGGGGCTGGAGGAGAGTGCCATACCCAGGGCCCACAGGGGACCCTCCTGTCTTCAGTGTCCCTTCATGGCTCTTCATGTGACTTCCAGCAAAGAAAAAGGCTACAGGGTCTACTGTGCATGCGTCTGGCTCTGGGCTGCAGGGAAGCCCCAGGTAGTCTGCAAGGGGCAGCGACATCCCTGTTCTGTGTGGTCGAGGAAATGCATCCCTCCTGCCCACCCACCAAGCCCTGGCTGCCCCGCGGCCACAACTTCAGGTCAGCAGTCAAGGTCACCGCCCCACATCCAGTGTGTCCGCACAGGCTGGCGTCCTGTCCCTGGGCGCAGCCGCTTTGTCTCCCCTGTAGGGGCAGACGTCCCCACGGCAGGGGCTATGCAGGGACAGCGTCAGCATGGCCAGGGTGGCGTTCCCCGGGGGAAGGAGGGCAGGGCAGAGCGTGACACAGCCTTCGAGGACAACCGGACCCCATTCTCAGGAGCACCCACTAAGGAAACCCCACTCCAGCCTGCCCGCCCACGGGGACCCCTGCCGGGACCACCAGGCCTCATGAAAAGGAAGCAGCCACGGGGTCCCGCTTGCCCTGAAGCGGCAGCTCTCTTGCACGACGGTGTTTCTTTGCAAACTGACACCTAATTTAAGGTTGGAAACTGACCGTTTTAAATAGAATGTGGAAGGAAGGACGGTCTCGGCTGAAAAGCCTTCGCGGGCCCGGGCCTGGGGGAGCAGCCCCGAGCTTCGGGGGGTTCTCCGCCCTTAGTTGCCTGGACAATGCCGCTTCGCTGCTCCTCAGGTGCGAGAAGTTGTTCTCAGAAGCCGGCGTGCCCTGCCAACACTGCCACTGGTACTGTCCCCGCGTGGAGCCGGCCGATGTGCTCCCCCTCCCCCGGGACCCCTGCTGATGGGGGCTCCAGTGTGGGCGGGAACTCGGGCCTCCCCTTCCCGCCCCTGCAGCAGCTGCTCCCCGAACCTCACTTCTCTGTGCAGGTGGCCCCTGCCCCCACACATCAGGTGTAGGACGGAGGTGACCACGGCAATATGGGGACCCCTGGGGCCGGCCCCCCACCTCAGGGCTTGGCCACCCTGGGCGTGGAGAGGAGGAAGCAGGGCAGAGCCACCCTGCGAGGCCACACTGGCCCTAGGGACAATCCCAGGGGACACTCGAGAGCCCTAGCCTGACCGGGGTGCCACGGGCAGGGCGGTGAGGGCTGCTGATGGGCCGTGCCCGTGGTTCCAGGAGGGGGGGGAGGTGGAGGAGGTGCTGGTGTTTATGGATGAGACCTGCAGGGAGAGGGAGCTAGGGGGGTGCTGGGGAGCAGAGGGGGAGAACACGCCATCCGGCCTCATGGGACTAGGAGACCAAGGGGCTCTCAGGGCACAGGAACCTCCCCACCCCCCCGCAGTGGTGCTCAGAGCACGTCCAGAGCAGCTGGGCTGTGTGCCACCACGGCTGAGACCGACCCCTGCGCCAGAAGCACCCTGGGGGCCCTGGAGCAGAGAAGGGCCTGGAATTAGAATGCTAAGGTTTCCCCACGAAACAGCACAGTGTGCAGTTACAATGGCAGAGGAATGGGGGCCAGGCTCGCAGCTGAGCCGCCCCCCGGAGCTGCGGCCCCACGTCTGGATGAGGCCAACACCGCCCACCACCGTCAGCTGCTGCTCCTCCAGAGCCTGTTTGTTCGAGGGAGATGAAAAGGCTGCAAAATCCCTCTGGACAGAAAGAAACACAAACGAGGGAGACTCTTCACAAATGCGCAGCACTGCTGGGCGCTACGGATGCAGGCAGATGAAGAGAAATTGGCCTTTGGAGAAAGATGTGGGGGGCGCAGGGGCCGCCGGGGGCCGGGTGCGGATGCCTGGCCAGGCGGGTCACAGGGGGACCGGCCGGGAGAAGAAGCCCGGCCCTGCTCTGCGGTCCTCAGAGCCAAGCCTGGGAGCCCCGTCCTGACGTGCCGGCCTCCTCGGGCCCATGTCCCCACTGCAGAGACCCTGGGAGGCGTAGGATCCTGCTTCCTGTCCTGCCTCCTCCGCTCCCGCCTCCCTTGCCTAGCCAGCAGCCTCGCCTGGAGAGCGGGCACCATGCCTGGCTCTTCTCGTCCCCGTCCTTCCTGCCACCCAGCCAGCTGCCTGCGGGTGGGGCAGCCGTAACCGCCCAAAATACAGCAAACAGCAAGTGAGGCACAGATGTGCACACTCAGCCTCCCCGTCTCCATGGAGACAACCCAGGAGGACAGCTCACAGAAGAGCTGGGCACAGGTGTGTGTGCCAGTGTCCTAGGGCGGATGCAACAAGCCACCACACTCAGGGGCTTCTGACAATGGAAGTCTGTCCCCTCCCAGTCCTGGGGGCCACAGTCTGAAACCTAGGAGCCGGCGGAGCTGCGCCCCTCTGAGGCCTCCAGGGGCGCTCCTTCCCACCCCTGGTGGCCCTGGTGACCCTGGTGTTCCTGGGCTGCATCCTTCCTGATGTGTCCGGTCCGTTTCCTGTGACTCCACTCCTCTGTGTCACCTGAGCAGCACCGGGCTCTGTCCACACATACCCAGGCCTGCCCCTCCCTGAGGGCCACAGGCTGCCACTGTCAGCCCCACAAGCTCAGCCCACGGGCTCCGGGAGAGCCTGCGGAGGGAGCTCTTGGCCGGGGTGCTGGGGGCGGAGCTCTGAGGCCTCAGCGGGGGAGGTCACGAGAGCCGCCAACCACAGCTGCCTCGGCTCCCACCACCCAGTGCCCTGGCCATCCCCCACCCAGGGGCCGGGGCTCCAGCTCACGTGGAATCCCTGGTGGCCCCTCCTACAGCAGCGGAGACAGAACTTGGACCGGCGGAGCCACATCGAACTGAAAAGCTGCTGCACCTCCGAGAAAACCAGCAATGAGCGGAAGGGCAGCCGGCCGAGTGCGGGGAGATGTGTGAGTGAGACTTACGACAGAAAGAACACCTGAGGCATCCGGGCCGCTCAACAGCAAAGAGACAAGCAGCCCGGCTAGAAAGCGCCCAAGGGTCCGAGCAGACCTCTGTCCCGAGCAGATCTCCCAGGGGGCCACCAGGGACGTGGAGGGTGCTCGGCTTCACTGGTCGGAGCGGCTTTCGTCCAAAGGAGAAGCAGTGACAACTGCTGGCGAAGACGCGGGGAACGGGGCCCTCGTGCACTGCTGGTGGGAACGCAGACGGGTGCAGCCCCCGTGGAAAACCCTGTGGAGTGTCCTCAAAAACTTAAAAATGGATCTGCCTTCTGGCCCAGCAATTCCACGTCTGCATTTCCATCTGAAGAAATCCAAAACACTGGCTCGCAGAGCTGCGTTCCCTGCAGTGCTATTCACAATCGCCGAGGTGTGGGGGCCGCCCAGGCGCCCACGGGTGGTGGTGGACGAGGAGGCCCTGCGTCCACACAGCGGTGCCGACTGGCCACAAGGAGTGGCAGCTCGTATGGCAGGGGGAGAGAGACAAACAGTGTGGTTTCACCCGCACGTGGGGCACACAGCAGAAAGGAAAGAGGAGACCGAGACAACGACCAGACGGCAGAAGGGCGGTCGCCGGGGCGCAGGCGTCGGTGAAGGGGGCCAGTGTGCGGTGACAGAGCCCAGGCTTCGGCCGGCAGCACTGAAGAGCACCTGCCGGCGCCAAACCACACAGCTGTGTCCCCAGGACTCGCACGGCGACATCGGCTGTGCCCGCTGTGTCCATGGTCAGCCACCGAGTGTGACGCCCTCATTGTCCTTGTGGGCGGCCTTGTGGCTGACACGCCTCACAGTCGGTAGCGTTTCAGCGGCTGTGCACGTGCCTGCCGAGCGGCGCAGACGCTCAGGCACGCGAGTCTGGAACCAGAGCCCTGGCTGCCCGGCTGCCCACCGTGCGGAGAGCCCTCTCTGGTTCGGGAGGTCACGACCTCTCCGGGCCTGGCAGGGGCGCAGCTTCAGCCTTCCTGCTCCCCGACCCCCATACCAGCTGGGGAGAGGGGGTTCTCCTACGGCCCTCAGTCCTTCCCCTCCCAGGAACCTCTCCACCCGGGGTCCTCCTCCGTCCCCGACAGGCCTGGCGCTTCGGGCAGGCGGGGCCTGCCCCCCGCACGGCCGAGGGCCCACCACCTGGTGCCCAGCCTCTCCCTGCCGCAGCGCCATGAGATCACCTGGGGAGAAACGTGTTGTCCGCGTGGGCCTACTCTCTGAGAGCGCGTGGCTGTGGTCTCTGCGTGGTGCCCCGCGGAGTGCGCACTCCCTTAAGAGCCACAGCAGCAACTAACCCTAAGCGTGTTGTTGTCCTTTCTGGCGTAGAGAACAGTCTTTTGCAGGAAATGCCGTTTTACACAAATACATAATGTTGCCCGCTCTCCAGTTGCAAATAAAGTCAAAATTGCTTAATGAAATGTGTCACATGCCCATCCATTTTCCACTGCTGGGTGAGAGAGCGCCCCAACTGAACAGGAACCCACTCCAGCCCCCGGGAAGACGGAGCAGCTGCCCTTCTCCCGGCCCCCCACAAAGCACAGCTAGAAACCCTGCACTCTGGGTACGGACAAGCACGGAAGGTTCTGGAGGCGGCAGGAGAAGGCAGAGCATGGAGGCCCACACTCCCGGCAGGCGCCGGCTGCCACACGAGCATGGGTCCAGGTGGACACCATCTCGCCTCCTGTCCCGGCTCTCCACACGGTCAGTCTGCCCTGAGCATCTCACTCTCGGGCGCAGCCTCTGCTCTGGGGTGGGGGGCAACGGGCAGAAGCCAGACACGCTCCTTTCCTGCGCGGCCTCCTCAGCGCAGCCCGGTGTGCTGGGGGGAGGCGCTGGAAGTGGTCTCGGTGTTTCCTGGAGAAGATCACAGTGAAGGCAGCTGATGCGTCGCCAGGGGTCCTGTGCTCCCTGGAGGACCACGGGGGTCCCACCCCAAGGAGACACACGGCCTCAGCTCTCGCTGCCTCTGGGAGCGGTGCCCCCACCCCGTGTGGTTCCCAGCACAGCAGAGACCCCAGGGAGCCCTCCTCAATCCCAAACCTTGCTTCCCTTGTGGCTCCAGTGAGCTAGTGGCCCCTTCCAGCCCCGGAGGCCCGGTCTGCTGAGCTCTGTCCTGGAGACCGTCCAGGGTGTCGTGGATGTGGGGGCAGGTCCTCCTTCTCAGCTCCAGAGCTCACCTGACCAGAACTGGGCCCCTTCTGCTCAACCAGAAACTGCCCGGCGACGCAGTTGGCAGGACAGCGTGCCCTGCATCAGTGATGTGCGAAGGGGGGGATCTGAAGGGCGCAGAGGGGCCTCCGAAGCAGGACGAGGACACAGGTCCAGGGATGGCAGGGCGGCGGGCTCCTCTGTGAGCAGACCATGCTCCAAGCGGCCTGTGAAGGAGGCGGCAGCTGCGGGTCATCCTTCCGATGCTCTTCGAACCCTGACTCAAAACTCAGACGCTTCTCACCCACGCCAACAAGGCCTGCCCACTCCTCTGCTTGGGGACACAGAAGTTCTTCTCTGTCCGTGGGCTGGTGGGGGGTGTCTCGGCCACTACACAGACCGCAGACTGGGTGGCTTTGAACGGCAGAGCTCATGTTCCCGCCCTCCCAGAGAATGGGGGGCTGGCGCTGGCGAGCCTCTTCCCGGGGTGGAGGCGCCTGCGTGCATGTCCTCGAGTGGCAGACCGAGAGGCCGTCTCTTTTCCGTCTCTTCTCACCTTTCTCACACCTGCTGTGTGACAACCCCACCATGGTGTCAGCTAACCCCTCCACCCACCACGTAGCGTCCTGCTCTGTGTTTGGGAATGGTGCTTCTGATCGGCTCTCATGGCAGCGTCTGTGTCCGTGTCCACAGCGGCACAGTCGGCGGGACTCACTGGCTGTGCGTCAGGTCCAGGGCTCACTGGCCTTGTGTCTCTCCGTGTAAGGACACAGGTCCCACCAAGAGGACCCCTGCTCATGACCTCAGCTAACCCCACAACCTCCCGTAGATCTGACCTCCAGCCAAGCAGCATCCCACTGGGGATGGAGCCAGACCAGCTCTCCCAGTAAGGTGTCCCTCCCACACCGCTTCCACCAGGTGAGGGAGATGGAGGGAGAGGAAGAGAGGGGAGGTGGAGGTACCCGAAAGGGAGGCGCAGTGCCACCTCCCGCCCCGGGGCCGGCTCGGCTCCTGGGCAGCACTCAGCAAGGGTCCAAGGTCCGAGGATCGCCCCCAGGGAGCCTGCGCCCCTTCAGCTCCTGCCAGCAAACCCCCAATTAAAGGCTCTCGTGCAGGCAGCTCCGAGGCCCCTCTGCACCCCTGCAGGCAGACCCACGTCTATAAGTATTCAAGGCTTTACTCATGCTTTGACATTTCAAAATGGGCTGGAAAGTGATTATTTCACACAGTGAATTCAGGTGATAGGACAGAGTCAGTGGGGACTGGCCGCTGCCTCCGTCACCGTCCAGGCAGGGGCGCGGGGCACAGCGGTGCAGGCACCAGGAGGCGGGTCCCCAGTGGCCAGGACCTGAGTGGAAACCACAGGATCCCCCAGAGCGGGGGTGGGGGCTTCTCAGCCCACGCCTCCCCCTCCTCTTCACGGTTTCTGATGCCGACAGCTGCAGT
>PVKM010037288.1:0-14494 GCA_004027735.1 Carollia perspicillata | reverse complement strand
TAAAGGGGGGAAGAGGGAGAAAGAGAGGGAGAGAAATATTGATGTGAGAGATACATCAGTCGGTTGCCTCCTGCATGCCTCCAACCAGGGACCCGGCCTGCAACCCAGGTATGTGCCCTGACTAGGAATTGAACTGGTGACCTTCTGTTCACAGGCTGGCTCTCAATCCACTGAGCCATACCAGCAAGGGCTGAAGATTTAATTAGGGTTACAGAACACAAATTAATTGTCAACAACCTTTTTTTAAAAAAAGAATTCCTTTATTTTTATTTTTAGACAGAGGGGAAGGGTGGGAGAAAGAGAGGGAGAGAAACATCAATGTGTGGTTGCCTTTCACGTGGCCCCCACTGGGGACCTGGCCTGCAACCCAGGTATGTGCCCTGACTGGGAATCGAACTGGCGACCTTTGGTTCACAGCTCGCACTCAATGCACTGAGCTACACCAGCCAGGGCAAATTGAAATTGTCAACAGCCTTGACAATTTAAATTCACTGGCACTCTCCCTTCCAGGAGCTTTCCCTTCCCTCTCTTCTTCCCCACAGGAGTGCATCTCCTAAACTCTAAGGGACCCCAAGAGACTTGAAACCAGGGGAGCAGTGGGCAGTGGCAGCTCATCCCAGGCTAGCCCCTGACCCTGTCTTCAAGGCCCCCTTTTCTATGACTTCCCAGAGGGCCAAAGCAGCCCCGCCTAGGCTCTCTCCCATTGCTTCTTCTATCCTACCATTGCTCCACTATCCCCAGCTTTAATAAACATACTCTCAAAAAAAAAAAAAAGTTCGGACAGGGAAACTGAGAGGTGGAAGCTAAAGGGGAAAGCAAAGGCCTCAATGTCCTTATCTTACAAGGTGCGGAGTCAAGCACCACTGTCTGCAGATTATGGGACAATGGAGACCAGTGCGCATTACCTGACTTGACGAAGGCAATCACGGAGGAGTTAGAAACCTTGAGAGAACACTGTCGGGTCAGGGAGAGGAGAGTTGTGGTCGTGGTATGTGTTAATGTATCATCTCTCATGGAAGTACAGCTATAGATAAGGTTTAAAGCTGACAAAGCAATGCATTGCCATAGAAACTCATTCTTTATAAAAATGTAGATTCCAGCCAGAGGAAGTAGCTGGAAGAGTTAAAAAGTGCTGCCTCTGGGAAGCAGCACTGGCATTTGGGAGAAGAGGGATAGAGTCTAGTTGCTTTTTAGTATAAACCTTTCAGTACAATTTGATTTTCATATACGTCTATTTCTTAGGTAAAAAAGTGATCAAACTGCAACTGTGTTTTAGAAAAGACTTTTGACAAGCCAATGAAGAAGCTGAATATCAAGGACATGAAGCGACACGCTCAAGGTCACAGAGCTTATTAGTGGCAGAGTGGGATTCGAACACAGTTCTTTAATTCTGTCCAGGGTCCATTTCACCTGCGCACACAAGGCACTGGGCAAGCGTCCACTGAGCACTGCTTTCGGGTAATGTGATGCAGGTCAGGTGGTAGGGTCCAGATGACTGGGTCCTCACACTGTTCAAGGTCTAGTGCAGATGACCAGATGCTTCTACCAATCCTTAGAATGCAGTGTGGTCACACGGTCACGTGACTGTGTAGAATTTGAAAAAGTAAGCTATTTTAACCACAGTCAGTTGAGAGTGCTGTCTCATTCTACTTTGACTTCTTCATAAATCTTCCTGTTGCACGGGTGGTGTTGGAACGGCTGTGGGCTTTTGGGAGGTGACCACAGGAAAGTTGTGTTGGACATGCCTTCAGCGTGGGTTTCGTGGGGCATATTTACGTGACTCGCAGCCACTTCTGTGTATAGTTACAGTATTCCTAGCTGTGCTGGCATAGGAATGAAATAATAATACGTGCCCTCTCCCTCAGATCAAGAGCAAGACAGCATGTTGGGATCTTCATGTTTCTAGTCAGGACAAGCATGCAAGACAAAAAAAAAAGCCATATAGGTTGGAAATGAAAAGCTAAAACTATCTTAATTTGCAGGTATGATCATCTACGAAGAAAATTCTAAGGAGTTTACAAAATGCTACTAAAACTATGTGAGTTTAGTAGTTTTCAAGATACATGCTTACTGTACAAAAAGCAATTGTATTTCTATATACTATCAATATTCTGATTAAAAAATTTTAAGTACAATTGTAATAGTATACATATGTGAGTACTTAGTAATAAGTTTGACCGAAGATGGCAAACCTGTAGTTAAAGGCTACAAAACGTTGCAGAGAGAAACGAGAGAAATAAATACCTGGAGGGAGACACCATGTTTATGGGTCAAAGACTCAGTATTATTGTCAGTTCCTTTCAAATGGATAGATGTGAAACAATCCCAATAAAAATCCAAATGAGCTTTATTTTTTGTTTTAGAAATTGACAAGCTGATTCTAAAATTTAAATGGAAATGCAAAGCACTCAGAATAGCCAAAACGATTTTGAAAAAGAACATAGTAGGGCTTACGTTACTTGATGATTTCAAGACTTATTATGATGTTACAGTAGTCAGGTAAATATAGCATTGGAAAATATAGCATCTAAAATGTAAGATTAAAGACAGAGATATAGATCAATAGAACAAAGCAGAGTCTGAAAAACAGACACACACACACATTTGATCGACTTTCGACAGAGGTGCCAAGGCAGTTCAGTGGGGAAAGGAAAATCTTTTCAACAAATGGTGCTGAAACAACTGGATGGCCGTATGTAAAAATATGAACTTCTGTCTCTACTTCATACCAAAGTGGATTGTCTAAATGTAATAGCTGAAGTTATAAACCCCCTAAAAAAAGGTTTTGACTATTTTAGGTACCTCACATAGTGTAGGCATACAGTGTTTATATTTTTTTGTTGACCGGGTTATTTCACTCAGCATAATGTCTTCAAGGTTCCTCCATGCTGCAGCATGTGTCAGAATTTCCTTCCTTTTTTTCCCCAAAACATCTATGTGGTTGCCTCTCATGCACCCCCCGTACAGCAGGGGACCTGGCCTGCAGCCCAGGCATGTGCCCCGGCTGGGAATTGAACCAGTGACCCCTTGGTTTGCAGGCTAGCACTCAGTCTACTGAGCCACACCAGCCAGGGCAGAATTTCCTTCCTTGTTAAGGCTACATAGTATCCCATTGTACGTATGTGCCACATTCCGTTTATCCATCCATCAGCCGATGGACATTCGGGCTGCTTCCACCTTTTGCCTGTTGTGAGTGATGCTGTTGTGGACATGGGTGTACAAACATGTCTTGGAGAGCCTGCTTTCAATTCTCCTGCATATATAAAGAACTCTTAAAACTCAATAAGACAATCCAATTTTTAAAAAATGGGGAAGGATTTGAATAGACGTTTTACCAAGAAGATACACAGATCATGGCAAATAAGTATACAAAAAGGCTCTTTAAAAAGAACCCAGAAAGATTCCTCACATCAGTGGACAGGAAGACAGACATCAGCCCGCAGTGACAGGCCGCTGTGAACCCACTGGAGGACTAGAACCGGACCGGCTGCACACGCCAGCTGCTGGAGAGGGTGTGGGGCGACCGGAGTCCTCAGGTACCGCTGGTGGGGATGTGGGGTAATAACAGTGTTTTGGAAAATTTGGGGCGGTTTAAAAACCGTAAAACACTGATCAAATGAGGCACCTAAAAACTGTTTACTGCAGGGCAGGCATGCATCCCGTGAAGGAGCAACGCCCAAGCCCAAGAGGGCCGCCGTGTCAGCGTCCAGTTCATCTTAAGGGTTTCCATGGTTAGTTGTGCAGTAAATGTTCTGGTTTTTTTGAAAAAAGTGAAACACATTTATGGCCCGGCCTTTCTACTCCTAATTATTTAGCCAAGAGAAGTGAAAATATATGTCCACTCCTAAGTTGAACATGAATGCTCATACCAGTTTTATTTGCATAACACCAGTAACTGGAAACAACCCAAAGTCCGTCACTAAGTGAATGAGTAACCAGATTGCCGTGTATTGGTAAGATGGCATTCTACTCAGCAGCACAAAGAAATGCATTATTGATGTGTGCAACAGCAGATATGAATTGCAAAATAATTATTCTGACTGAATGGAGCTAAACAAAGAGAATACATACTGTACGATTCTATTTATGTAGAATTCTAGAAAATACGGACTACTCTGGAGTGACAGAGGCCAGTTACTCTGCTTGTCCGAGGGTGTGGGGGAGGTGGCCGTGTGGGGCAGAGCAGGGAGACTGCAAAGGGCCTTGAGGAAACTTTGAGGGTGAAGATCATGTTCCTTACCTTGATTGTGGTGATGTGTTCGTGGACATAGCTAAATCTATATCCAAAATGTAGATTAAAGACTCATCAAATTGTATATTATAAGTATGTGCAGTTTTTTAATGATCTCACTAAAGCTATATGTAAAAGCAAGAAACAGATTGGTTAAATAAATTCAAGTAGATTATAAGGAGAGATACTTCGTAGCCAAAAAATTTTGGCAGAGGGAGGGGGCATAAGGGAACTAAATGGTAATGGAAAAAATACAATAAAAATTTAAAAAATAAAAGTAAAAAGTAAATATCCGTTTCATAAAAAAAGAAAATCTTGGAAAGATATTTATAATAATCACTGAGAAAAAAATCAGATTACAAGACAAGATATCCTCCTATATGGTCAGTTTTAAAATTATTTATTTATTTAGACAGAGAGAGGAAGGGAAAAACATCGATTTATTGTTCGACTTATTTATGCATTCATTGGTTGTTTCTTATATGGGCCCTGACTGGGGATCAAACCCACAACCTTGGCTTATCAGGATGATGTTGTAACCAACTTAGCTACCCAGCCAGTGCTGGCCACTTTAAAAAAAAATAGATAACCTGAATATCTCCAGGATTCACTATTTGATTACAAATAGCGTCACATCAAAATTAATTCATGGTTTATGCCAGCCCATAGCCATCCTGCTGGCGTGGGGGTTCCCCTTCCCCGCAAAGTCCACCTGCTCCATGTTTCTGGGTGTCCTCAAACGTGACTCATTTGGGAAGCAATCTCAGGTGCCATTTGCAGCTGCTGACACCTGGGGCCTCGGCTGAGCTGAGGCACCTGCATCAATGCAGCTAGCTGAGCCAGAGACGCCCAGGTTGCAGCGCAGCCTTCCTGCCCTGGCAAGCGCAGCCGCAGGGTGCTCCCAGAGCAGGGCCCAGGCAACGTGACGAGGGGAGGTGCCCTAACTTACTACACAGCCAGAGCTCCCCCAGGAGGGCTGGCTGGGCCCGGGGTGTGGCCAGGCTCAGCATGGCAGCTGTCTTCTTTAGGACTGTCCTCTTCTTCCCAGAGAAGCCACGGCAGGATGAGTGCACGTGCCTCTCGTGGGGGTGTCTGGAATGACTGGTCCCCACACTCTCCCATCCCCGCGTGGAAGGCACGTTTATTGCCGAGCTCCTCTTCCGCAGATTCGTTGTTTTCCAGGGACCACTGCCATCCCCAGGTCTCTTCTAAGTTTGCCAGGTGACCCTGTGTCCCAAACATGAACACTGATGGAGATTTTTCTGGGCAGCTCCTCCATGCTTACGATTGCATCATATATGTTTCATATCATATCATGTTATACTATACAACATATACACACGGTGCGGGGGAGGGTGCCTGCATCGCCCCCTGTCAGATGGTCTACGTCTTTAGGCTGTAGTCTGGCTGGAAGCAGAGACCTTGAACGATCAACAGTGATTCTCTGAGTGGAGAGGGGGTTCTCTGAGTGAGATGGTATTCACTTTCTTTATTCTTTTCAGACTGACTGTTTCCCCTATGGATACATATAAAGGCAATGACAGTGCGTCTGGCTCAGAACCTCATCCCAGCACCCAGCAGCGGTGTTTGGCACATAGACTAGATGTTCAATAAAAGTGTGAACAAATAGCAAGTGTTAGATTTTAAGACAGTGAGGGGCTGGTTTAGCAGTGACAGGGAGCGGCTTTGGAGCCCCTACCCGGCTCCACGTGGACCCCCTGGGTCCGTTGCCCGCGTTTCCGCCTCTGCCCGGAGCCTGGGATTGACGCCTGCCTCCCAGCGCAGGGAGGAGTGTCTGGCGCCAGCGCGGTGCCCCGGCCCTTTGTGAGCCGCAGGCTCCGCAGCCCGGCGCCCTCCCACCACACCCCCTCCCGTCCCGCTCCAGTGAGGGGAGGAGAGGAGACCAGGCTCCAGCAGGAACTCACCCAGCCGCCCCCGCCCGTGCCTCTGCCCCACTGCTTCCTGTGCCTCCCTCAAGCCTCCTACAGCCTCCACCATTAGACTCTCTCTGGGACCTGGATGCCTGTTTCGAAGCCTCTCCCGGTGGACTCGCTTCTCTGACTTCCCCATTCGGCTTCACCGGCCTCGCCCCTGCAACCTGTTGAGTCTAGAGTGTCCCACCACTTGGGTAAGGGCCCAGCCACAGGCAGTCCCTCCCTCACCTCGGAAGGGCCGCTGTCCCTGGGATCCTCCTGCTGGAGAATCCTCCTCAGTCCCAGCAGCCCCCTAGCAGATCTGCCTCCGCCCACACTTGGCTCCAGACGGCCCAGGTGGTGCCTGGAGCACTTGTGCTTGGGCAGGTGGGGGCCTGCAGCATCCGGCATTTGGGCTGGGATGGGCGGGCCTCTCACCAGGATGGAGAAGGCTGGACCTGTGGAGGGGGTCCTGGGGCACAAGACTCACCGTCCAGAGGGTGTAAAGCTACTGCTGACTCTGGCACGGTTGTGTGTGTGGGAGCGGTAGCCTGTGTTGTGAGTAGCTTTTCTGCAAGGGCCAGATTGAGGAAGTCAGGCTGGGTTCAAGGCGGGGTTCAGTCCCCACAGGAGGAGGTGGTAAGAGAGGGGGAGGGAGGGTGTGTTTGAGCCCACTGGGCAAGGTGGGAGTTCAGAGCTGGCTAGACAGCCTCCTGAATCTGGCCTCCAGGACTCGTTAGCATTCCCTCCGCTCCATCCCCACCACTCTGTCTTCTCTCCCCTGGACCAGTGAACTGGTCTCCCACTGCTCTCCCCGCCCAGCTTCTCTTGAAAGCACTGTGTGTGGTTCTGAGGGGGCCTGGCCTTGAAGCAATGTTTAGGGCACCTCTACTTCCTGTCTTGTGGTATCACTACCTCCTTCCTTTGTTCCTCCCTCCTGTCCTCCCCCCTTTATCCCACAACTTCCTTTATTCTGTCTTGGAACTGGGAGTCTTCAGCTTGGAAATGGGAGAGGATGACAGCCTTCTGCCCATTCATTCATTCATTCATTCATTCTATCATTCTATCATTCATTTACACATGTTCTTACTTCCATCCACTTTCCCACTCAATGACTCATTCCTGCATTCTCTGGACACTGAGCACCTACTTATGATCAAGGCCCTGAGTGTTTGGTGGGAGGGGGCAGAATGCTCTGATGAATCAACACCATTCCTGTTGCCAGTTCACTCAAGGTCAAGAAGACATTAGCCCAAATCAGCCCGATTTAAGGAGGAAAACAGCATGAGAGAGAAATAAAGGGTTGTGAAGTAAGTGTGTTTGTGTGGGGGGATTGAGGGTATAGAGGGGGAAGGATGTAATTTCCACTGAGGGGGGCCCAGAAGACTTCTTGGAGGAGGTGCCATTTGAGCCAGGCCTTGATGGGGGGCAAGGTTTGGATGTAGAGTTATTAGAGGGCATCAGAGTGGAGGGAACAGCAGGAACAGAGGAACCCCTGGTGTGTGAGGCACCAGCGGGAAGCTCTGTTTGTGGCTTGAGAGGATTAGAAGAAATAAGTCTGGACAGGGAGGCCAGGGCCAGGCAGAGGACAGGACATGTGCTCCCACACCTCTGCCAATATTACAGGCCAGGGGCACAGGGGAGCAATTTTGTTCTGGGTGACCCAGAGCCATGGGTTGATGGCAAGACCCTTCTGGCTATTAGAGCTCCTTAATTGTGCAGGCAGACTTAGGTGGAGTGAGTTCTTCAATCTTGGAGATACGTAAGTGAAGGCTGCGTCCTAGGAGTGTGTGTACCAGGGAAGAGCTGCAGGTGCCGGCCCATGGACAGGCTCAGCCAGAACAGTGCTGAAAGTGGGAGCTGGAGTGGCTGACGTCAGAGGCCCCTTCCACCTAGAAAGTCTCTGGTCTATCTGGGAAGACTCAAAGACCCCGCAGAGGGATTCCTGGGAGTGTGGTTATTTATTCACTCAGTCATTCCCTCATTTACCCTTCTACACACACACGCCCCCACTCCTTCCTTCCTTCCTTCCTTCCTTCCTTCCTTCCTTCCTTCCTTCCTTCCTTCCTTCCTTCCTATCACTTAGTCACTAAACCCTTGCTCTGGGCAGGCTTTGTGCTGAGAACTCAGGTGAGGTCCCTGCCCTCGGGAGTTCCCAGTCTGATGGGGGAGAGACCGGTGCTGATGGTGACAACGCAGTGTCTCCGTGGAATATCGATGGAGATTATTATTTCACTGTGTTTTGTCACTGAGTGGGAAGTCGAGCTGGGATATGGAACCTGAAGAATGAACCCATACATTTGTCCTACCACCAGGAAGGCCCATCGGTGGGGCCAGACGAAAGACATGATGTGGGAAAAGAAGTGTGTGGGCGAGAAAATACCCTGGCTCACAGGGCTTAAGAGGCAGGCTTTCTGAAGATGTAGGACACCCCAGAGGGCCAGGCCTTTGGGTTGAGTGCACCACAAGCTCATCCCACACCAGAGATGAACCCACTGGATTTGGGAACCTCTGGAAAACTCCTTGAGCAGCATAAGCTGTAAGCAGGTTGTGTAGAGTGGTGGTTGAACTTGTGAGCTCCAGATTTAGACAGGGTTCAAATCCTGCTGTTAACTCTTATCAACTGTGTGACATTGGACAGATGACTCTTTGCCTTCGTTCTTTCCTCTGTAAGAGAATAATCACAGTACCTTTCGCTTGGGCGAGGCCCAAAGCTGCTATGGAACTTGACGTGCTGGCACCGTGCTGGGCATGTGAGAAGGACTGTAATGACAATGAGTGATGATGATGATATCGATAGACAGTCAAGGGCTGCCTTTCAAGTCTCTGGACCTCATTCTCCCCAGCTATGAAGAGGGAGGGCTGACTTAGCTCACTGGGTCTCAAAGTACGGTCACTGAACCAGCAAAATGAGCATCCCTTGGGATCTTGTTGGCGATGCACATGCTTGGGCAACCCCTGCAGCTCTACTGGAGATGGGGCCCAGCAGTCTGCGTTTTAACAAGCCTCTGGGTGATCCTGACGCAGGCCGAGGATTCAGAGCTCCTGACCTAGCTCTCACCTCAGACGGCTTCTTCGCCTGCCTTTTCAGGACTCTGATTCGAGCACGAATGCTTCCTGCTTCCTGCAGTTAGGGCCCTGGTCTGGGGGCCGGCAGAGGGGGAGGCAGATACCCGCGGGCACATTCACTGAGGCAGCGTCCTGGACAGGACTGCTGGAGGGATGCAGGCCCATCTCTGGAGTAAACAGCAGCGAGGAAAGAGCCCTTTGTGGGCTGCAGGGACTTCTGCAGAAAGACCCAGCCCTCTGTTGATGGAACCTGTCTGGACACCCTCTCGTACGTCCAACTGAAGGCTCCCTTATTATTTTTAAAAGATTTTATTTATTTATTTTTAGAGAAAGGGGAAGGAGGTAGAAAGAAAGGGAGAGAAACATCCATGTGTGAAAGGAACATCAATTGGTTGCCTCTTGCACCCCTCCCACTGGGGATCTGGCCCTCAACCCAGGCATGTGCCCTGACTAGGAACTGAACCAGTGACCTTTCAATTCGCAGTCTGGCGCTCAATCCACTCAGCCACACGAGCTGGACAAGGCCTCTCTTATTTTATGCCTTGTTGTGGGGTGGGGTGGACAGGGCTGTAGACCTCAGGTCAGGGGTGGTAATTCTAGATGACTTCCTCACTGTGTGACTTTGGGGGCTCTCTTCATTCCTGGGCTTTAATGTATCCGCCTGTGAGATGAGGGGACTAGACTGAGTCCAGTGAGTCTCTGTGGAGGGCTTCCAGTCCCTCCTCTGCATAGCGAGAATGCTGAGGTTGTCTCGGCTGCCTGCCTGCGTCCAGAGGTTGAGTGATGTGAGCTGTCCCCTCTTTGGGCAGGTTTCCTTACTGGTCCAAGGCAGCCTCATGACACCTGTCCTGTTCAGCTCACATGGCTTTTATCATGTTGAGCATGCTCTTCCTTTTCAGAGGCTTCCTGATGCCTAAACCCTGTTGCCTGGCATTTGAGGCCTCCCACGACAGATTCCCAGCTTCTTTCTGCAAGGCGAAGGTCCTCACTGCCTATCACTGCGTCCTGTTCAGTTCCCGTGAGGCCTCTCCCTCACTCGGCTCTCAGCCTGTCCAAACCCTCTGAGTCTTCAGACCAGCTCTACCACTGTCTCCTTCAGGAAGCCTCCTGGTGTGCCCCTGCCCTCCGCGCCATCCTTGGACTGTCTTGAGGTCTGTAAGGTATGACATTAATTTTTCACTTGTACACACTACATGCTGACAAGGGCAAGCCTGAGCTCACAGCGATGGAGATTGGCGTTCTGGACTCCTGCAGCAGGGAGGCTCAAGGAGAGGAGGGAGTGTGCCCGAAGTCATGCAGCAGTTGTGTCAGAGAACCAGGCCTAGGACCCAGGTGTCTTAGGGCCCTGGGGGAGACAGTATTAGACGTGAGGTGAGTGAAATAGAGGCAAGGAGGGGCAGAGGCCTCAGAGTCAGGCTGACCTCTGTTCCCGCACAGCTCTGCACTCAATAGCTATGCCCCCTGGGGCACATCACCTGCCTTCCCCAAGGGACCTGCTGGTGGGCTTAGATAGAGGACCATAGAGAGGCCTGGCACACAGTAGGTGCTCAGTTATTGTAAGGAGCGCGTTATTAGTCCTGATCCACTTAGTCCGGCTCCCCTGCCTGGGGGTCACCTCCCGGTTCATCCCCTAACCACCAAGCACTTCATTCATTGCCCTGTGGTAAGCAGTCCAGCATGAGTGTCAAGGCCTCCTCATTAAGCCTCTTGCAGAAGAGAGGGGGAGAAGGAGAAATCCTGGTGGTCTCTCAGTTGGTGGTGGCTACAGTGGGCCTAGGATGGGTGTCCAATAGCTGAGTCCTGTGGAGCCAATGGGGTGGGATTCGGCAGGTGCCACTTTTAGAAAAGTCTTGCCACTTATTTTAAGGCAGTGAGGGGTGTGCTCTGCCCCTGGCCAGCAGCTGATAGATGCCAGCAGCCTGGGGCGGTGGGGCGGGGGAGTAACACTCCCAAGGGCGAAGAGTCCTAGCAGGTGGGTCTGGTATCTCTCTGGGGCGCTGCTGGCAGCTCCCTGGCCTTCTGCCACCTTCCGCGACCTCATCCCTTGTACACGGATGGAAACCTGCTGCTTGTTTGGCTGAGGCTGGGGATCTGGAGCCTCCCAGCTCCTGGGAGTGACCTCAGAGCCAAGAGACCCCCTGGGGAGGATGGCAGGGGCTGGAAATGGGGGTGATTAAGTTTGGCTGTGGCTGGAAGCAAAGTGAGTGTCCAGCTAGGAGCCCAGTGGGTAGGGACGGGGCCCCTTGACGTGGCTGTGCCCCAGCTGGCAGCCTCTTTCCTTCCTCTCCACCGGGCAGGCACAGGGGCTCAAGGAGGAGGGGTGCAGAGGGCAGTCCGAGTGGAGGCTGGGATCTGCGCTCAGCAGGGGCGGGAGCTTGGGAGGAGGAGGGGAGGAGATTGCCAGCAGGCTTCAAATGGAGCGGGCCTGGCCGTGGCTCAGGTGACTCACAGCTCTTGGAGAGTGCTGCCGTCCGTGCCACCAGCTAGCGGGGCCTCAGCCAGGATGATCCAGAATGTGGGAAATCACCTCCGAAGGGTATGGACGGGGTGCTGGGGTGGATCGGAGGCAGAGGGGACGGGATGATCGGAGGATCCCACAAGAGAGCTGAAGTTTCCATTTTAAGTCAGAAGTACCGCCTCTCCTCTCCCGTTTCCCACGGGCCATTTCCTCACTCTCTTCGGGAAAGGAAATTGCAGGACCCCTGGGCTGGTTTGGTATAAGCAGCAAAAGCCCCAGGGGCTGTCAGTTCTCCAGGGGTAGGTTGTATTGAGTGCCGTCATCTTCCGCTAGTTCTTTGTGTCTGGAATTCTATTCCGGGGGCGTGTGTTTCTTCCCGCAGAGGTCTGCGTGTGTTTCTCAGGGCACGCTGAGCTCCACGGCTGTGTGCTGTTTAATTCTCAGAGTTCAGGGCTCAAAGGCCACGGAGCCGACAGACGTTACAGGGCTTGGGGTGTGTGGCCCGTGTGACAGGGTGAAGTTGGGGTTCTCGGGGTCAATAAACTCTTGGGAGAGCAAGTGCAGGACCAAGGGAGGGCTGGTGGCAACATGTCCTGCAAGGTGACCTCGCAGAGAATGTTCCCCTGGAAACTTTAACAGGAACTTTGGAGCTGAGATAAGATGCAGAGGCACGAGGCAGAGAGACCCAAGTGCTCAGCGGGCTTTCGATGTGGTGAGCGGCGAAGGGTACAGGACACAGTGGCAGAGGTTGTGCCCAGTGTAGAGTGGTGTCCTCTGAGGAGGTTTCCAGGAAATGCCTTTTTAAAAGGGGCAGGGGCAAGTAAAGAAATCTCTTATCCATCCCCTCCCTCCATCCACAAGACTGCTACTCAGCTCAGACGCAGTGCGCCCTCTCCTCCCTGGCTCCCCCATTCCACATCCAGCCCCTCCGAGCCACCTCCGCTGGAGGGATGCTTCTGAAAGGGAGATGCGAGTATTTCTCACCTTCTCAGGGGGCTGTCTTCAGTATAACGCACATTCCTTACTTGGTACGAAAGGGTTTCGGTGATCTGCCCTGCCCGTCTCTCCCTCCTCATTTCACCCCTTACTTGCCCACCCCTGTGCATCCGGCATGGCAGCCATCTGGCACTGCTTGCCACGGTCTCAGTGCTCCACCTTTGTTCCCTCCTCACGCTGTTGTACTTACTGTGTTTTCTGCCATTGTGACTCCTAGTCTCCCCTCCCCCCAACTAACTTGGTCTCCTGGAAGGGTACTTTTGAGACCTCAGATCTCAGCTCAGATGCTGCCTCCTCTGGAAAGCCTTCCCAGATTTCTCTCAGCACAGCAAACCTCTGTGCTAGTCCCTTCTCACCCTGGATTGTGCGGCGGACTTGTATTTGCACCTCTTCCACCAGCCAGTGAGCTCCCCAAGGCTGCTCTTGGTGTGCCCAGCACAGTGTTGGGCAGGGTCAAAGCCCCAGGACATGCTTAATGACTGGATGGGCACAGGCTACTTCACAGCAAGGTCAAAGGCAGGATCTGAGCAGCAGGCTGCCTTTCTGCTCCCTAAGCACAAGGCAGAGAGCATCTCCCGGGTGTGGGGGGCTGTCTGTGTCTTCTCTTGTGTCCTGTCATCTTTAACTCTTCTCCCATTGATCTGAATCTTTTCCCAGTGATGCTCATCAGAAACTGGGGAGAAGGCAGCAGGGGAGGGATGCATCGCTGTGACCATTTGACAGAGATGGCCAATAACCTTTTCTAGCGCAGTTACTTACGTAGTGCTGACCATGCTGGGCACCAGACCATGTGTATACTAACCCATTCAGTTCTCTGGGAGTTGGCACAGCTATCATCCCCACGTCCCAGAGAAATGGCGTGACTTGCCCAGGATCACACCGAAAGAAAGTGGCAGAGCTGAGATTTCAACAGGAACGCAAATTTGGCTCTAGAGTTTGAGCCCTTAAGGAACCAGAGGCTCAGCCTGATGGAAGCCCAGAGTGGGATTCCAACCTGCATGTGCTGACTCGCATGACCAGCCCAGCTGGTCGCCCTCTTCCCTGTGCTGTCCCCCAACCCCCACGGAGTCTGGGAGTGGCGATTGGTGTGGGGCGTGGAAGCTGGGCCCACAAGGTGACACTGGTGACCTCAAGCCGGCGGAGAATACTCTGGCCTGGTTTGCGGGCTATAGGCTATTGCCTGCCTGGTAGATCCCCTTGGACTCCCTTTATTCCCTTCTGAGTTCCCTAAGTTCCCCAGGGAAACAAGAGAGTTGAGGGCTGTTTTCTGAGCTGTTACAGAAGTCATTTTTAACAAAAAGCAAGCAAACCAAAAAACGTACCCAGCTCTTTTCACCGGAAACTAAAGAAAGCCACGTTAAACTGGGAACAGAAGGGGGGCCTCAGCCCCCAGCCCCATGTCAAAGGGTTGGGGACCCTTGTCAGTATCCTGTGGCTCTGCAGAGTGGGCATTTTGGCACTGGAATGTTCTGGCTCTTACCCACCACTGGGTACCCAGCAAGCTCTCTGCACATGTGAGTGAGTGAGGGAGAGAGGAGGGGGGAGGGTATGAATGAGGTGGTGAGTCTGCCGCCAAGCTGGGGCAGGAGGCTGGAGGAGCACTGAGTGCCTGTCCAGTGGTGTTGGAAGGGTCCCCCTGCCCTTCCCCTCTCCGTGAAGACCCTTTCTCCTTCTCCTACCCAAGGGTCAGTCTACACTGGACACTTGAGTTCCACACCCCTGGGCTGGTAGGGTCCTGTGGCACCTTCGTGGGAGTCTGGGTGTCGCTGCTCAGCCTCAGCTCCCACTGGGGCCCCGGGACTTTATTTATTCTGGAAACAGCAGTGG
>PVKM010037287.1:0-14504 GCA_004027735.1 Carollia perspicillata | reverse complement strand
TGTAAAACGACAATAAAATTAACAGGTATCTTATAGGATTAAATCGGATAATGAATGCAAAGGGATGAACATAGTGCCCGGCTCTTACAGGAGCTTAGGGCATGTTAGTGATGTCGGAGCAGCAGAAGCATAGTGTGGGGTAAGGAGCAAGGGAAGATGTTGATCCCAGTAAACCCACTACAAATATTGTACCTCTGGTCATATCTGTAATGTTGAAGTTGTATTACATGGCTCTTGGGAACTATGGCATAAAAATATGAGAAGAACATGGAGATCTGTAAGGAAACTAGTCAAAGTGGTGTGGTACCCATTTTAGGTCTCATTCCCTCTCCAACCTTTGTCTTGGGTGAGAAGCTGGCCCCACCCCTGATTGTGGTATTTGACAATTAGGACAAAACTAGTATAGTAATACATTACAAAATTGATTATTTCTTCCAGTTTTCCACCAGTTATGTTGTGGGACATCTCTTAATATGAAAGTGGGACATCTCTTAATATGAAAATAGGTCTGAGAATCGTTTGAAGATTTTATGGGCGTCAGTTTCAAGAAGTTGCTAAGCAAAAGTGGGATGGTTGACCTTGACCTCTTGCCTTCGGGGGTGACTGTGGTGAAGACCATCACCAATCACACTTTTCACAAGGAAGCAGAACGGATCCCTACTTTGCTTAGTCTATAATGTCAAGCCAGTATGTCATTGATTTTCATGTTTTTAAGAAACACAACTGTCATGGTACAGAATATTTTCAAAACATGATATATTATTCGATGACAAGCCCTGTTCCCTGATATATGAGGTAGAGATGGGTTCATCTAAACCTGAAGGTTTCTGCAGAGGGGGGAGTACTTGTCTTCCGTTCTAGGGAAATGGTGTGTTTCTCTCTCACCTGAAACTGCTCCTTGGCTTTGGGGATTTGAAGGGAAGAGAGTGCTCGGGAGGGCTCACTTAGCTATCTCCAAAGCCAAAAGCTGCAACCTGTGACAGGTGCCAGCAGGCTCTTCCTTCCTTTTGCTTTTTGGGAAAGCCACTGCTGCCGCTTTGGGAAGGCGGAAACTTCCTTTTCATTCTACTTCATTCATACCATGGTTCAAAACACCCAGACATCTCTCTGTGCAGATGTAGGGATTACGAAACACTTGACCAGCAGAGGCTTAAGGGCCAAAGCATCCAATTATTTGTATCCCACTGCACTGGGCAAATAATTTCAGACAGTGGGAGTCACCCCAGGGAGAAGATTTTATTCAAGATTTTGAAGCATTCTGTGAAGGAGTAGAAGACCAAGGCAGACTTCATAATAGGAAGCTGAGGGAGGGAAAAGAAGGGAGAGGATCAAGTAGGAGAACTAAGTTCAATGGAGAAAGATGATGTAAAGAAGGAAATAATCAGAGAAATGGGGAGAAGGTGATTGAGGTGAGGTAAAAGCTGCTGATATATGTGCTAGTCTACATTTAATTCCCCCACCAAACCTGAGATATAAATGTGTAGTTACTCCCATTCACAGACTGGGAAAGTGAAGGATGGGGAACTTGGTTCTTTGTAGGGTGCCCAAGCTCACATAGGTGTTAGTGTCTTCTTAGGCCATTCTGGTTCCAAAGGCCGTCGTGTTTCTAGCCCCTTGTGAGAGGAAATTGAATTCCTTTCCCAGTATTTTCCAGTTACTGGAAATCCTTGCTGGGATCCTCCCTTCTTAGTGTTTGTGGGGCCAATCCACTTTTGCTCCTGGCAACCATTTGCTTTAATGGAACCCTCTGCAAGGGTGAGGAGGAGGGTTTGGGCATCTGGGCTACATGCCGTTTCCGCATCTTTTTGGGTGTGGGCTGGACACCCACTGAGCCATCAGGGGTACTTTAAAGACATCACAGCCTTTCCCTGCTCTCTCTTCTTCATTCCGTCAGGCTCGCCTTCCACAGATGGAGACACACAGCTGGCTAACAAGTCCTCGCAATTGGTTGTGAAGAGGAAAGGCCAGTTTAATGCTAGTCCAAATTAATTATCCAAATTCTGGCTCTACCTCTTAGAAGCTGTGAGACCTTGACAATTTACTCAGCCGATTTGCGCTAACCTCTGTGTGTTCCCCATCTGTAAAATGATTATGGTAACAGTGGCTGCCTCATAGGGCTGCCATGAGGATTAAATAAAAGAATATCATCATCATCATCATCATCATCAGTCATCATCTCACAGAGATCTTCAAAGAATCTGCAGATGCTACATGCTCAGGGCATGTTGGTTCTTTTCACCTGAGGCTGGTTTCAGTTACTGGGAGTTTGGATTTACAGGAATAAGAGTGAGTTAAAGAGGGAGTCAGGGTTTAAGATGAGAAAAAGCAGAAATAAGACAATGCTTGTGAATATAAGCTCCCGATAGTGCTTGATGTTTCTACTCTTGACTCCTATGAACAGTTCACTCGCTTCGCTCCACCCATATAAACACCACACACATATTTATTATGGATGAAATCTATCATTCACCAAAATACTCTGGAAATGTTTCTCAGACAAATAAAAGTTTTCTGAGTCACCTTTGTATATGGAATGAGAGAAGACACCAGGGAGCATTTTAAAAGACACTGTGGCCTCCTTGCTATGCTCAGAGCTTTGGAGCTATTGCTCAGAGCTCAGAGCTATTGTTCACACTTTTCTTACGTGTAGCTCTAGCTGGACTTAAATTTGCAACTAAATGCAAATTGGGCATTGCAAGTCTGAGTTTTTTAAGGAACTTCCACCTCTTTCCCTTTACTTGGCCAGCAATGTCCTGTGTAGCTGCCCTGTGCCAATGTTTTTTCCTGGTTTTGTCTCCCTGGGGTTGATGGGCTTTCTGAGGAGTCATCGAGTTTCTCTAGCATCCCTGAGCAAGGCTCAGTCACCCTCAGCCTGTTAGGATACTGGGAGCCTTCAAGAAAATCATGCTTCGAAATGTTGAGGCTGCGTGAGGTTGCCCAGGGAAGTTTACGTGTGCTTTTCAAGAAGCATAGTTTAGAAATCTTTGATCACCGGGTGCACAGGCCCTGCAGATTGCCCCTGATGGGGGGGTGGCACACTGGAGAAAGTGGCGAGCCATTAAGAATCAACTTTCTCTTTTTATGAGTGTGTTTGAATTCCTAATTTTCAGATTTATAAGAGCAAGTAATTATATCACCAATTAAATCAGTGAAAAAATCTACAAAAATAAGAAATGCTATTCTTGTTGAATAATATAAGCACATAAAATTAGAGCAATTCACAAATGCAGAATCCTAATGTTATATTAGATGGTTGCAAATGCGAAGCCTGCATTCCTATTTCCATTGCAGATCTGTTTTCTTTCAGTTTGAAGGAATGTTTCCCTTAACAAAAAAAAAATCTCTAATGGTTTATTTTAGCCTAAAGGGATAAATTTCATGCAAGATCTGTTTTAAGTGATTTTTTGAGGTTTTGGAGAAATAAAATATTTTTATTTTAATCTCATTAATTTTTTTATTTTGTTCTGAGAGGTCTCAAATATAAATGAACTTTGAAAGTTGAAACTTTCCACCTGCCTAGTTCCCAGGGAGGAGAGCTTGCTCATGAACTAAGAATTGTTTAGAGGGAAATGAATGGAGAGCAGGACTGACTACAGAACCTGGCATTGGAAGAGAGATTAGGGTCATCTCACCCTACTTGGTCTTCTCAGTGACCTTTGTAAACTGTGAAAAATCAGTCTAATTTCTCAAAGAGGACATACATGTGTCTAGCAGACATATGAAAAGATGCTCAACTTCACTAAGCATTGGAGAAATGAAATTTAAAACCACAATGAGATTTCATCTCACACCAGTCAGAATGGCTACCATCAATAAATTAGCAAACAACAAGTGCTGGTGAGGATGTGGAGAAAAGGGAAGTCCCATGCACTGTTGGTGGGAATGCAGATTGGTGTAGCTACTGTGCAAAGCAGTATGGAGATACCTCAAAAAATTAAAAATGGAACTACCTTATGACCCAGTGATTCCACTTCTGGGAATATATGAGAAGAAACTTGAAAAACTGATTTGAAAGAATATATGCACCCTTACTTTCGTTGCAGCATTATTTACAATTGCCAAGATTTGGAAACAGCAAGTGCCCATCAGTAGATGAGTGGATAAAATAGCTGTGGTACATTTACACAATGGAATACTACTTGACCGTAAAAAGAAGAAAATCTTACATTTCAAGACAGCATGGATGGACCCAGAGAACATCATACTAAGTGAAATAAGCCAGTCAGAGAAAGAAATACCATATGGTTTCACTCATATGTGGAATCTAATGAACAAAATAAACTAACAAACAAAACAGAAACAGATTCATAGAGAGAGAACAGACAGACAGCTGTCAGTGGGGAAGCAGATGTGGGGCTAGGTGAAAAAGGTGAACGGATTGAGAAAAAAACTCATGAACGCAGCCAACAACATGGTGATTATCAGAGCGGGTGGGGGAAGGGGAGATGGAAGAGAGTATGGGGGCTCAGATGATGATGGAAAGAGGTGACTTGGGGTGGTGAACACATAACCCAGCACACAGTTGATACATTATAAAGTTGTACGCCTGAAACCTATATAACTGTATCAGCCGATGTGCCCCAATACGTTCAGTGAAATTTTAGACAATATGCATGTCTAAAATTCAAGAGTATATTGAGCTCCACCAAGAAAGATATGAATTGGAAGTAATCTGAAGTACATTTTAAGCTTTAATTTAAATTAAAAAAATCAAAGTGTGTGCTTATATTTATTTTAAAAATTCAAGTATTTTAAAAGTACTTTCTAATGAAAAACGATCGTCCTACCTCCCCTCACTTTGAGCCCCGTTCCTCAGTGGCCAATGACATTGACCCTTCCTGCTGTTCAGACTACACCAAAGCAAAACAAAACCTTAAATGATTCTGATTCAAACTGCCATTTAATATTTCAAATTCTTAGATGATGCTAAATAACCAGTTAGAAACAACAGGTGAGTTATGTTCCTGGAATTAGGGAATGTGAGAACGGGCAGCTCCTCATGATGTAAACTAACTTGTTTGTATGGGCAGTCTCAGAAGCAAGTCCAGAGAGGGGCTGTGACCTGCCCAAAGTCAAACAATTCTTTTTGACACTCTGTGAAATCACACTTGAGTCTGATGCTCTTCCCCTTCTACCTTATTGCTTCCCAGGATTTATTTTGAAATAATTTAGGCATATCCTGAATAGTGCTCTGATAAACTAGGTATCTTTTTTAGACTATTTTAAAATGTCAGTTCATGTGAATGCAATAGGAATGATGCATTTGTCATTTAGAGATGAGTGCAGATTTTAATATACCTATAAAAATTATAATGTACCTATAAAATTGGCCCATGTTGGCAGGAAAAAAAGCAGGTAATTTGGAACAGGAAAAATAAAGCATTATTGACAGAAGAAACTATACATTATTAGAAAGTATAATTGGTAGGAGCATTGCAATATTAATAGTAAGTTCTAGTCATGTCTTTCCATACTTGGTTCCTTCAGCTTGTCATTAGATGAGGAAATGGAGTATCAATAGTTCAGGGATTATGGAAACCATCTTAAAGGGAGACTGAGAAAACTGAAGTGTGAAGATTTGGGAAATAGAAATTAGGATTTGCAGTGCATGTGTGTGTATGTGCATATGTAAATGGAGGTGATGATGGTAAATTAGAGGCAAGAATGAAGAGAGAGTTGCAGAGTTCTAGAAACTAACAGAGATGAAAACGTTAGAAATCTATTCTTAATGTCAGAAAGCGTTTGATCATGGACTTGCAAGGCCAGTTAGGTCAGTTTCACAAACCGAAAGAAATAACGATTGGTCTAGATGAGGGGTTGGCAAGATTATTCCGTAAAGGACAAGAGAGTAAATATTTTGGGCTTTGCCAGCCATAAAGTCTCTATGGCAATTACTCGTGTCTGCCACCGTAGCATGAAAGAGACCATAGGAACCAGGAAGCAAATGAGCATGGCTGTGGTCAATAAAACTTTAATTTCACATGGTTTTCATATGTCACAAAACATTATATTTTTAATATTGTTTTCAATCATTTAAAAATATAAAAAGCATTCTCAACTGATGATGGGTTGTACAAATACAGGCGGCCCCTGTATTTGTATAATATACCTATAAATATTCCTGGATTTGGCTCATGGGTCATAGTTTGCTGATCACTGGGCTAGACTAACAGAGGGTTAGGGTCTATCCTTTAAGAAATGAATCTGCTGTCCCACAAACAAACAGATTGGAGCTGCCACCTTTTTTTTTTCTCCCTAATTTTGTGGTTTCCGGAATCTAAGTACTCTCTGTTTTGCTTTGTTGTTTGAAGACCAGAGGTCTCGACAGAAGACAGAGTAAGGTCTGTGTGTGATCTTTCCTCTCTAATACCCCATTTCCTGATCCACAAAGCACTCCAGTGGATAAAACAAAGAGGGCTCTTTACTGCCTTGCACAGACCAATTGCTGAATACTTTGCCATCATGACTAAGGCATAGGCGCTTGCAAAGATTTTTGTTTTTCTGGAGAGCATTCTGCTCCCTGATAGAGTTCTGCGTCCACTGGTGGGAAAACCTTTCCATGTGTCCTTTGGGTTCTAAGTTCCTTCCATATGTCACAGGGGCTGCGCTTTGCCAGCAAACCTCAGAAATGCACTCAGTGAAGACTGCCCAGTTCTATCCCTCACTGATCACTGACTTCCCTCTTTTGTACTTAATATATTTCATATTTCTAATCCCTATCATTTTGGTTGGTTCCTGGCCCTTTTTATAACAGTAATACCATATACCAATAGTGTGCTTTACAGTGACAAGTTTCTTCCTTATAAAAATTCTGACACTGATAGCAAACTGATACTCAGGGAAGTCACACAGGTAGAAAGGGGTGAAACTACAGCCCAAAGCCAAACCTGACTCCAGAGGCCTTGTGCCTTCTGCTTAGCCACACAGCCTTGCCTCTCTTTCAGAGTTTATAGGGCATGGGATCTAAAGCCGCTTGTAAACTTTGCTTTGATGAGGTCAATTATTCTTAAAATTTATTGCCAGTAGAGAGTATTTATGCATTTTATTAATGTGTTTGCTTCCTCCTAAGGGGAAGTCATTGACTTCAGTGTAGGAAGGCATCTCATGCTTTAGAGAGTGAAAAATTAACACCCACATTCAAATTTGTTGAGCAATTAGCCCCTTTTTTCCCCTCTGTTGACCTGGGAGTTTCTGTCTTTGGATAGTAAAAGAAAATAGATCCTTAAGGAAAAAAGAGAACTTGAATAAAGATCTGATAACTTGAAAGTTAAGTTCCCTGGAATCTACAGTATGGATGGAGATATGTATACAAACTTATGATTTTATACATATTTAAAATTTATAAATTATTTATATATTTTTGATTTATTTATAAATTACTTGGTTTTCTTCCAAATATATTTATTCCGTAAGGGGATGTCTATAGTATTTATTTGTTCTTTATTCTGCCAATTGACTTTGAAAACCCATGCATGCCCTTAGCAATGCCCTTGCTTCTGGGGAAGATACTGGTGAAGGCGAGCCCAAGAAACATGCAATGTTGTTGGCTTGACACCAAGCCAAGCTTGAGACAATTCAGTAACAATACAGAACAGTATGATTGGAGCCAACATTAATGGCAGATATGCTAATCTGCAGGGGATTTCAAAGAAGGCACATGCCAATGTCTGGAAAAGTCTTCATGAAAAGCCCATATTTGACCTGGGGTCTAGAACTGGGTAGTAGCATAACAGAGGAAATCAACACTTCTCGAGGGGGTACTGCACTGGGCACTGAGGTGACTCATTCATTCCTCACCAAACATCAGTATTACTATATCCACTTGGAAGTTGAGGAAACCAAGGCACTTGAGAGAAGTAGGATTTAGGACTGGTTAATGTTTCCTATGGTTGGCTCCAGGCACTACCATTTTGCTAGTCCTGTGGTCACATGCAAGACACTGAACCTTTCTTTGCCTTAGTTTCCTTCTGTGTAAAACGGAAATTATAATAGTACTTATCTTGGTAGCATTATTGTGAAGTTTGAATGAATTAATGCATGGCAGGTACCAGGAATAGATGCCAGGTACGGTTACTACTATCAGTGCTGAGCAGCTTGCCCAGTTTGGAATGCAGGTCTGACCCTACCTCCATGATCATTTCCCTAAGCCCAGCTGTGGGAGGCGATCCTGGTGGAGTCATCACCATTGGAGGCTGGAACGCAGGGTGAGGTACCATGGTGGTATGATGAGTGCTGTGATGAAGTAGAGGATTTGGAGTGGTGGATGATATGAGGGAAAGTTGGGTCTGTAGGGGAAGTTCCAGTGTCACCATTCAGGGCAGAATATGCTCCTCACATAAGCACTTTGGTCAGGCCGTGCCTGGGTAAACATTACTACATACCTATTCTATGGACTTTGATTCAGGTCTGCTCCGGCGGGTCCTTTTCTGATACCTCACACCTCCCACTGTGCACACGCACACGTGCACACGGTGGCACCAGCATAAAGTCCAAATCCTAAATGGCTAAGCTATGCTCCTATCCCCTGTTTCCCCACCGTGCTCCACGCAGACTTAATTTGTGATCTCCTGAAGTCCACTGGAAGGTGAACTCCATGAGGGCAGGGCCGGTTCTGCCACACCCCACTCGATCCCTGCCACTGAGGGTGGTGCTTAGCACACAGTAGGTACTCAGTGAATGACAGGTGAAAAGTGAATGGATGAGTAAATGAGGGTTCTTTTGCACCTCTGGGCTTTGGCGCAATACTGTTCCCTCTGACTGGAACAGTGTTCCCATCTTCAGTTAGCTTGCTGGTTTTGTCGATCACCCCTTCCAGAGGTGTGTCCTGCTTCCTTCTTCTCCATTTTAAAAATCTGACTTAGATGTTTCTAACAATAACCCCTGGTTTTTCCTTCCTTGACATCTGTCATACTGTATACAATTCCCTCTCTATTGGTCTGTCCGCATCCTCAAACGGTGGCTCCCTGAAGGGTGAGACAGAGGTTTTTTTCACTAGCACCACGTGCCCTGTGCCCAGCAGCGTGTCAGACACCCAGGAGGGCTCCCGACCCACCCGTGAGCACAGGTGAGCATGCACGCCATGCACACACACTCACACATCCTTCCAGGAGCTTCTGTTTGGGCCCCTCAGAGACAGCAAGTCACCAAGGTAAGTAACAGGTGACTCGGGGTGACTCGGGACAGCGGCAGATGCCTCTCTTCTCCTTTTCTGGCAGCGGGGGAAGTGTGGCGCAGCCTCCACAGTCACTCTGGCAGTTGGAATTCAGAGAAATGAACCGCTGACAGCAGAAGGGAAGAGAATGAGACGGGAAGTCCGTCATCAGCCTCAGGACTTTTAATGAGTGTTCTCCAAAGCAGAGTCGCTAACAAACCACCCTGGACTCCCTTGATCAGTTTAATTGGAGGACAGACGGTCTTAAACATTTTAAAAAGCTGACAGAAGGATGTAATCCCCTCCAGCTAAACCAGTGCCTGGGAAGCTCCCTTCCCTGGACACGGGCAATGCTTGCATTTTGACCTTTAGTGGATTTTAGATCACTGTGTTCCCAGTTCTGTTTATGAGCTCGATCTTAATTTTGTCCTTTAGAGCACATACAGAGTGATACCAAACTGTCCATTAATTCTGATGTCTTGCTACTGGAAATCTATTTGAGCAAGTGATTGCTTTGGGAGAATTTTGATGCCTGACTATGCCACAGATTTTGTTTATCTTTTTTTATAAAGCATATTTAAAGCTAACTCTGTCTTTTTACTCCCTATTTAGGAATCACTATGGAATTTCTTATTAATTAAGATGTGTTTTTTTTGCATTAAATGTGTTTTGTTTTCTTAGCAAATTAAAATACTTGGAAAATTGAATTTTTGTATTACTAGTATGTATCACAGAAGCTGATAAATGTGAGATTAATGGCCAAAAAGAAACATTTCAGATGGATAATTTAGATTTTTATCATTTATTAATCATGGAAAGTAAACCTGCTGTATAAGTAATTTTAGTTTTATCAAGAAGATAAATTGTTCTGGCTAATGAACGTATAGCTATTCTATGCCAAAGGCATTTGGAGTAATCTGTTAATCATTTAACTGTGTCAGGGCATATGCTATGTCTTCATAAAGCAATTAAAACGCATAACTTTCTCTGCTGAAATGTGTGTTGGCCTTCACCGCCTAAAGCAAATTAAAATGGCATTTGTCTTAGACTAGGTTTCAGGGGCACGGTATCTAAAGGCAAAAACCACGGGAGGCTGTAGATGTCATGGCGAAGAAAGGCTCGTTCAGTCTCTCACTCTTAGGGTGAGGTTACAAATCATTCCCGGAGTGGAGCTGTGCTAATGAGAAAGGACTTTCCGACTCCCAAGTCCCTATCACAGTGGATGGGTTCTTGGTGGAAAATCCCAGGGGACCTTTTCCCCCCGCAGTGCCTGGGGATTTACATCTGTAGCTCCCATTAGCACTAATGGGTGCTCCCTGCATACACACTGTCCTCTCGCTGATGGAGGAACAGACCCCTGAATAAAATTCTTGCTCCATTTATCGGGTGTTTGGAGACAGACAGAGGGCTGCGTCAACAGGGCTTTGACAGTGTTGTGTTACCATTATGCTAATAGAGATTTGTGTCAGCTCTTTTTTTAGAGGGTCATAATTCTACTTTTAAAACTCTCTTTTGGCTAGAACAAATTTTTAAATATTAATATTCTTTCTTTTCTTGTTTTTCTTTTTTTGCAAACCAACCACCACAACAACCCCAAACATAAATGGCTATTTTACTCACTGAGCAATTGTAGAAGGTGATTTTCACTTCACTTTTTTTTCCCAGACATACTTGCCCCCGAGCCCAGGGCTCAGCTTCAGCCCTTCCTCCCTGTGTTTTCTGTCAGTAATGAGTCTCAGTGGCTCAGCATAAAGCTTTTCTGGCCACCTGTGGAGGCCAAAGGCAAAGAGAGGGGAAGTAGTAGCTTGAGATTCTGTGGAAACTGGAGGCTGAAGCCCACCTGCATTGGAAATCAGATTTTTGGTTTCAGGGTTGGTGAGAATCCAACAGGCAGGTTTTTCCCAGAGCTTGGGAGTAGGGATAGAGAGTGTTGGTTTCTAATCTGGGCTTCCATTGTCTTGCAAAGGCCCTGTACACTGTGGTTTCACAGTAAATGTGTGATGAACCAAGCAAAGTACAAATGGACATGCGAGATTGCTGTTGGCTTTTGTCCTTTTTTTGTTACTGGCTTCCTAACCTTCTCAAGTCTTAGTTTCCTCACCTGTAAGCCAGGGAAGGCAATGTGCTCAAACATCATAGTGCCCTCCTAAGGAATCAGGCAGTTAATTCACATGGAAAGTTAGCTCAAGGTGTAACCTAGCTGAAGGTGTAACCTAGCTTAAGCACTCCAACCTGTCAATCATGTAAGCCCCTTCTGCCCTGGGGTGGAGGGAGGACAACAGTGTTCCCCCATGGAAACAAAATAAGTGGGGAATAAACATTCCCCCTAAACAGGTTGCAAGGTGTCCCCGAATCCATTCTTTGAAGGGCTTGATGCACCACTTTCTTAATTATCTGCTAGGACAAAGTCTCCAAAACCTTTGCGTTATAGGATGATGATCTTTATTTTTCCTTATTTTTAGAACCCTAACATCCACTAACCTGGCTGTATGTGAGGCCCATGGGGGCAGTTGTGAAAGGCAACAGGCAGGAGGCACAGTCATTTTATTGTTAGCAAGGCATACATGTTGGCACGTAAAACAATAAGAAAGAGCAATGTGCTGTATAGATGAAATCAGGGGAAAAAGGAAGGCTCAGGGGGTGTTTTGAAGTAGGGGAGTTGTTACAAAAGCACATGGGACAGTGGAGGGTCATGTGGGAGATGACAGCTGCCTTGTCTGTATATGGGCATCTTGGGCGGGCTTTTCATCCGGCGTTTTGCAGAATATCACTCCATGGTGTCTTCTGGCAACCCAGGCTGCTGCCCTCTGCTCCCTGACAAGTCAAACCAGATCTGACTATCCTGGCTGGCCAACCTGGGGCAGCTGTGACACCCCGGCTCACATCGGGGGAACTGAGGGGAGGAGTGACTCCCATTCCCTCCTCTAATTGCTACTTCCACTCTGATCCTAGGCAGTGGAACTATTGCAATGAGCTCCTGCACCCTACCCTGCATCAGGGTCCTGGTCGCCACCCCTCCACCAAGTCTCCAAAGTCTTTCTGCACATGTCAAGGGTGAACGGTGACTGTCTTGTTATAGCACGATGGCATTACATTGTAACAGCGCCCTCCCCTTCTCTCTTATTACCGCTGAATTATCTTCTCAAGTTCTTTTTCCTTATTGGATGCTTCTGCTAAGCTTTTGTCCTAAAATAAAATCAGCTTCTTTTCTGGTCACAGAGGTCTGTGCACAGCAGTCTGTGCTCCTTTTTGGTGCCTGGGGGCCTGGGAAGCCTTTCCTGAGAGGGGAGGAAGGCGGGGTGGGGACTGCTGGGGCAGCTTGGATGTGGGCATCTGGCCAGCTCCGGAAGGGTGGCTCACTCCTGAGTCTCAAACACAGATTTCTTGCTGAGTAGCATGTTGATGCCAGCAGACTGCCAGGTGGGCCCCCTGATGTTTGTAATACACAGATCCATATCAGCGTTATGAAGCTCCATATTAATATGATGCTAAATAGGGATTCCGATGCTGGCAAGAGGGGGATGGGAAAGCGTTGAAGGAGGTCACCAGTAGAAATGAAAGCCCCGAGACCAGAAAGCAGCACACTTGCAGGTGACTGTCGAGATGCATTAGCGGTAGGGGAAGCTCTGGCAGCATCTGCCTACATTATCCCTGGTTCCAGCCCAGTGCCCCCACTCTCCTCTTTCTCATTGAATTTGATGCTTTATGGAAGCTGCAACGTCATAAAAATAACACTCTGCTGCATCCTTCACCCCGGGATCTCAAAGCCCTCTACGGACATTAATATTTATCGTTAGGAACCCGGGATGTCGGTTGAGAAATATTATCCCAATTTTACAGATGAGGAACTTGAGATTGGGTGGTTAAGTGACTTGGCAGAAGTCACTCCCTGCCTACTGAGTGGTGGGGCCGTGCCCTGGGCCAGATCCCAGGAAAGTATTCCCAGCCCTTGGCAGAATGGGAGAATGTCCTTTGTTTAAACAGAAGAAAACACAGTGTGCCCTGGATAGACTGGAGGGAGGCAGGGCACGTGGTCTCATCTCCTCTCTCTGACTTTGATTCCCCTCTCGTTGGGCTTGAGGGAGTCGGCTCATGGCCTGTTTAGTTGTTCATTTCTCTGCCAACCTTGCCAATTAAATCTGCCAGGTTAGAATCGTGGCTACAGCATGGTCGACAGTTTCAGGTACAGAACTTTCAGGAAGCACGAAAGGGCCTGCTTGGGAAAAGGGCATCGATAATGGTTAAAAAAGAATGGGGACCTGTCACAGAAAGGCCAAAAAGGAAAAAAAAAATAGACTCTCAGTCTAGAAAGATGGAGGCTGAGAGGAAAATATCCCCTAAATCAAAGGATGATATTATTGAGGGTTTTAAAGAGGCTGGACCATTAGTATGAAGGTCCAGAATCCAAGAGTGATGGACGTATTTTTTCCTTTTCCTTGACATTGTTCATGAGGATTAAAAGGTAGTTTTGCCTTTTTCTTGTACTTGTGAGAATTTCCATGTCTGGAAAGATACACGGATTTCTTACAGAAATGGTTTAAAGACCTTTATAGATGAGTCACCCATTTGGAAGGCACCCATCTGACTATTTGGGTTGGTAGCAGGACTCCGTGCAGTGGTTCAGATTCCCAGTACTTCGTGTCTGGCCACAGAAGAAAACTGAAACAGTGTGTGTGATGGTGTCTCACTACACATTTGCTCACCATTTGCAAAGCTCTGATGGTGGCCTGTGTGGCACCAGGGATGCAGAGCTGCACACAGCAGAGTTTCTGCCTGGACAATGGGGCCACAGGCTTGTTGGGTGAGGCAGATGTGCAAACGAATGCTTATGGAGTGAGATGAGCTGCTATGGGGATGGCTCCATGGTGCCATGGGAGCACAGAGGAAGAGGGGATTTGTGCCAGGGAGGTTCTACTGGCAGGTTCTATTCTTCCCAAGCTGGCCTTGAGGAGGCTTGCAATTGGATAGGGACAACCTGGTTCATGTTATGGGTAAACAAAAGCTGTTTTGAAACACTTGGTTGAGTTGAATATTTGTCATGTCTTATGGAATTTTAGGAGGCATCAAGGGTTGAGAATCTGCTTCAGGCATGACAATAGTGTCCTTGTGACCCGTAGCATATTCTGAATACCATTAGGGAAAGACATCAATGTTGTTCTATTAGGGCCAAGTCATTCTATTTCCTTGTTTCTCAGGTTTTTATTAGTAATGTTGGGCTGATATCCTAGGATCCGTTTATTGCTTGGAACATAAATAGATGGTAGGGTGTGTGTTGTGGTGTATTTGGTAGGGTCCAGGGTCCTTTGTGCCAGAGCCTTGACCACACCTGCTGTAGCCATGATCATTTCATCCT
>PVKM010037286.1:0-14526 GCA_004027735.1 Carollia perspicillata | reverse complement strand
ATAGTATCAGAATCAAGGCAGCGAGAAAACAGGAAACTTCTCAGTCTGCCTCCTCCCTTCTCTTGTGAACCGGGGACTTCCCTCCCCGCCAACGTCAAATAGCTCTCTGTTTACCAAACAGCTCAGTGTTCACAATCGTGTTAGAACACCTTCATCCACGTCCAAGCCCTGGTTTTGCACCTGTTATTAAAATTCACACAATTTAGGAATTTTGATTTAATGGTGTTAGTCTTGGTAAAAATGCATGAGGATTAAAATATCACGGGCAATTTGAGGTAACTGGAGAACTGATGGTATCATAAACCATGACATTCAGAAAAGGTGATAAGCCCCTAGAGAAAAAAGAAAAAACACTGGAACTTGCCCTCCTGTGTCTCCCGTGCTGCTCACTGTGGGACCCGTGGGCATGACACGAGGGAGTGGACTAGAGGAGATATGATGTTGGGACTTTTCTGAAATCTTCTCTGAGACAAAGATCACATGGCTTAAATATTTCATGTAGGTAATAAAATCTCTCTTCACAGCAAGCCAGACTGACCTTTGTTTTTTCCCAGTTAGCTGGGAACCCAAGGAGAACCAGCCTGCCTGGGGTTCAGGAGGGTACTGGTAACGGAGGGAGAAGCTTACTGGGTAACCGACTTCTGTTCTTTCCACGACAGGAGTTAAAGAGAGTGGCCTGTGACTTCTACGTATTCTAAAATCTCCTGATGTCTTCCTCTAAAATTAGTTCTCAAGGAGAATAAAGCGATTCAAAAGAAGACCATTCAAAGAGGCCTTTGGCAAGTGTTTTATGCGTACTTAGTGGATGATAAAAGCAACAGGTTGGGTTAAGATTGTAGACAGAAGGAATGAACACTATATAATAAAGTTATTTGCAAGTAAAGCAAGAGGGAGGCTGTTCAGTGGGCTGTTGATTACAATAAATATTGTTGAGAACTATGGTGATAAATAAGAACTCACTGAAGTTTATAATCAAGGACTGATTTATGTCTTCCATGGAGAAAAGGCAGGACTCCCTGTGAATCCTCAGCTTCACACAATGGTGTAGGAAGCAGTGGTCTTTGGTCTAAAAGTTCTGAGTTCAAGTCCTAGCTCCATGACTTTGGGTTCTGAGCCCTAGTTTCTCTTATATAAAATAAGAATAATAATGCTTGCCACATCTGTTCCATAGTTTTCACCAAGATTAAAGCAGGTGTGATAATGAATATAAAAATATGCTGTAACTCATAAAACCACATGTAAATATGTTTTTGAGAAAAGATTAATTCTTTTCTGGTTCTCCAAATCAAATGTGATGAGAAATAATAAAAATAATGTTTAAAAATAGGAGCTACACTGAAATAAACAATTTTAAAAAAGAGTTTATTTATTTACTTTTAGAGGATAAGGGAGGGAGAAGGACAAAGAAACACCCCCAACCAGGAACCCAGCCTGTAACCCCGGCATGTGCCCTGACTGGGAATCGAACTGGTGACCTTCGGGTTCACAGGCCAGCACTCAATCCACTGAGCCACACCAGCCAGGGATGAAATATACCATTTTATCAACTCCTTTCTTTCCTTTATGCAGTTTGAGGACCTGATAAACACTCCTCTAAAAGTGGTTATTAGTAGCCAAGGAATCATTTTGGTAACAGAGATTACTAGAAACAGTTTGCTTCTCTTAAATAATCAGTTTGTATTTTTCTTATGGACACTATGAACCTTGTAAATCCCTTTCTTTCTTTTCTTTTCTTTCTTTCTTTCTTTTCTTTCTTCCTTCCTTCCTTCCTTCCTTCCTTCCTTCCTTCCTTCCTTCCTTCCTTCCTTCCTTCCTTCCTTCTTTCTTTCCCTTTTTCCTTTCTCCCTTCCTCTCTCCCTCTCTCTCTTTGCTTAGACTCTAAAAAATTTGAAGCCAACTGTACAGTCTACCTCTAACAACTATACAGAATCTTATACATTTTGTGAACAAGTTTTAGTTCTAATGTTTTTATTTTCTCTTTGCTTTTGTTTCTTATTCATTCATTTTTATCTGATTGTATTAAATACATTTCTGAAATTCAATTTTAAAAAAATGTCTTTCTTTGGGAAACATGTGGGAAAACAACAAATCAAGCCTTGAAGTGAGGAAGTTTGGCATTAATCATTCAAAATGATAGAGGTGAGTGAGTACTCCAGATAATGAAGTGTTTCATAATTGCACAATTAAAAAGCAACAAAATGGGAAAACTAGCGTCAGATGCCTGAACATACCTGCCGTACAGATAAGTAAGTAGGTCACAATAATCCAAAAGGTATGTGAACAGCACCACCCATTGTGCTGATTTAACCTGAACCAAAAGTACAATGTCTGAAAACCTCAGCTGTGGGTGATGGAATTCCTTATTTCAAAGCAATAAAACAAGGTGGCTGGAAAATTAGCTCCATTACTCACTTGGGTGATTTGAGATCACGATGAATAATTTTGTGAAGGTGCAAATAATTCATTCCACTTGCAATTCCCGTGGACCAGTCTACCAGCAATCGAGGCGTGATCTTCCTGCCAGCTCGTAACACCTCGTAGAGCTGCCCATGGGCGCAGTATTCCATGATGATGCAATAGCACGGGGCCTGAGTACACACACCCCTGTCAGGGAGACACAAACGTGTTTGTAAATACAGTACACACATAGAAACAAACATATGTGTATATGTATCTATACTTTAGGAATGCTTCATAAATTTAATCAGGACCAATTCTCTATTGAAATTCTTTAAAATACATATATAGATACTTTTTCCTGATTCTTTTTGATGACACAATTTTTTTAAATGGAATCTATTGGGATGACATTGGTTAATAAAATTATGTAAGTTTAAGGTGTACAATTCTATGACGCATCATCTGTATATTGTACTGTGTGTTCACTTCTGATTCTTAAATTAGCATTAAAAACCCTCCTGTCTACAGGTTTTTCTATTATACGTATAGACAATTTTGGTTTGTTTTGCTCACTTTAGGTATCTATATGCTAATGCTGCAACTGGCACTTTTTCCGTGGGACCACTCCATCCTGGCACAAAGAGTGCCCTTTCACGAGTCTTCGTATGGGCTGGATATTATGTTGTTTTAGATTGTTAAGAATAATATAAATATCTTCCTTTTAGAATTAAATAGAGAGTTTTAACATAGTGTGCCGAAAGAGAGATTTTAAATAAAATATTACTTTTTTTGTTACTCTTTATTTGTATTACTCTTTATTTGTTAACTTTTAAATTACTCGAATTTAAGATAACTAACTAGACTCAGGATCAAAGAGAGACATTTCTATTTAGATAGTCTTTAAAAAACACTTCTGTTTAGAATAAAAATAACACGACACAATGTGTTCTATATTTATGCAGCCTGTGTTTCCATCAGTTCCTCCATCTTGCACGTAGCCTTTCCTGATCATTCCAGTCCAAAAATGTCTTTCTCTTCTCTAAATGTCAGTGCTACATAGCAGCCATCAGTTTTTTCTATGTGATTTTCCCCTCCTGATACAGATTACAGGCTCCTTGAAGGGAGAGGTCTTTACGTTCTTTTCTGTCTACCGCAAGGCCTGGATGTTCCCAGCAAGTCCCTGACAAATGGTTCTTTACTTCACCTTAACTTTCTTTTGCCGATAAAGCCTTCCTACGAACACGTGCAGAAGCCAGGAGTAAGAGAAGGGGTAACATGAAAGCACATCTTCTATTTGTCAGGAATATTGATGTGTTTACTTGTTTTATTTAGTCTGCCCCAAACCACTGTAAGACAGATATTACCTTTTTTCCCTTTTCACAGGTAATGTTCAGAGAGGGCGGTGACTTGCCCTAGATCAGACCGTTGATAGCGGCAGAACTGGTATCCAAATCCAGCGTGTTTACCTTCAGAGCCATGCTCTTCCCACCCAGTACACCACCCCGCCTCTCTTTCGCCTCTTTAACATCAGTATAGACAAGCATGTTGGGGATTCCTACGTTAATATTGTCACCTTACAAAGTGGGAATAATCATATTGACTCTAATGCACAGTTTGTTTCTGAGGATGAGCAAAGAGAAGAAAAATGGCCACATGCAACTCTCTGTGTGCCATCCTTAATGGTATGTATGCCTTCCTATAAGACTTTTTAGAGGTGTCTACCTACCAGACACCCAGCCAACGTCCTTGGCCAGCTCTCACTTCATGTCCTCATCTCTTGGGCTGGTGTAAGTGATGAGCAGTGTAGAGGCCATGATGGCTTGTGATCATGTGCAAGTCTTATAACACTAGCAGGTTATAAAGAAATCAAATAATTAGTCTTCGTTTTGCCTGCTTCGATGTGCCTGTCAAATGCCATGGAGCTTTTTCTATTACTCTTCGTCATTTTCTAAGCTACCCAGAGTTCTCATCTTGGTTTTTACTGAAAAACGTTTTCCAGGTTTTCTGTTACTTGACTGTTAGGAAACCTCAGTGGAGCACGAGGGTATGGCAACAACAGAGACAAGTTAATTTTCGTTACAGAGAAACAGTGAGTAAGGCAGGAATAATGTAATATGCTTAAGAATATCAAAATAAATATTTGTTTGAAGCTATTCAGTATCCTGTTCTAGTGTGTCTTAACTTGTCACACACACATGGGCAGAAAGGGTCTAGCGGTGACATGTTAGGCACCTTTCATCTTCCCTGACTGGCGAACAAGGAGCAATCATTCCGTCAGCCCTGCACTATGACAAGGCTTCTTACCAGCTATAAATAACAGCCCCATAATCACTTCTAATTGCTACCTTTTCTTTCCCTTGGCACTCAATTCCATTAGGAAGAGTCAGGCTGAGCTTTCTTAAAAGATTGCTTAAAAAATTGGAAGAAAAAAGAATATAGTATTCTTTCCTTGCTCTTTCCCTTTGTACATGGTTCTTACTTCAAAAGAAGCTGTAGGCACGAAAAAGCAGTATCCAGAGAGACGTACTATAATCTCATCTTGCCTTTATGTCTTCCAGACGGTCCTGAATGATTCATTGGCCAAGCAACACATGGCACAGATGGCTGCAAACATAACACTGCACAATGCCCGAGAGCGTGGTGTGATGGGCCAGGGACACAGTCTCGCTATTGTTTTCCATGTAGAGGTAAAGACTATCAAGGATCTTCAGCCTAAGAGTTGGGCACCAACATGGCAATATTTGTCCAATATGCTGAAAAGTGCGTATGCAGGCAGGCGGGTCAGAGGGTGAGGTGGGGGAAAGGACTGTAAAGAAAAAGGAAGAAGCAAAAGAAAGGAAGGAAAAATAAAGCATCTCATACCCATCCTTTGAGGACACAATTCTGCCTGGGAAGCCCTCTGACCTGAGAGACAGCCTGTTTCATTTCAGGAGGCCAAAAGGCCATGCTAATCTACGGAATGCTCTGTGTCTCCAACCCAGCAGCCTAGTGACTGAAGCTTCAAAATGGAAGTGGTAATTAAATGGAAGTTAAATGGAAGGCCCTTCCTTCCATTTAGGATAGTGTAGCATATGGCGAGTGAAGATCCTCTCGGTGAGGTAAAATGAAGGAAAGCAGTGAGTTTCTGGTAGTCTGCTGAAAAATACTCCTCCTATTGTCTTCTGAAATGATCACCTTTGGAAAGATCAGAATTGGTCTCGAGAGCATTTTGTTTTTGTCCCCCACCCTCTCAGCCCAACTAGGGCAACCAGTGATGGAATCCCCACAGCAGCTGAAGCTCTATCCCACGCACTCTGCAAGGATGTTCCTCCCACAGGGAAGTAAATCCAAGCACCTTGTTTAGCCTCCCAGTTAAATGTTTCTCTTCTTTCTCTTTCCATGAGGGGTCTTGCTTAGGAATCAAGACCCAGCCTTAATACCCATTTAAACTCATTCTATGAAACCTGTACCTAAGATTTCTATTCCTTACTTTGGGGATGTGGTTCCAATGAAAAATTATCACATTACACGTTAGGTTTATAATGAGAATTTTATTAAGAAAGGATCTCCTTTCAGGGGCTGGGACAGGTTCCTTCCAATTTAGAAGGGGGGTTTGTAAGTTATTCCACTTATAACTGTAGCCTTATGGTCATGCTATACATATATAGCATGTATAGTTTCTACACCCTCATCCCACCTAAAGACTATCTTTCCTGTTCTTCCTTTCTCTAATGCCACTCATCATTCATTTGTCCAAGCCCAGAGCAAATGTGAAGGCTGGTAAGAGAGGGAACTCACAACAGAAAAGATTGCACACACACAGAGCTCAACACTGCCAAACCTCGTGATTCCAAAATTTACCTTTGAGTGTTCCCCTTTTGCTAGGCATCCCCACCAACAGTGTGAAAATAATACTCTGAACTATAAAGATCTTGAAAATGACTACTTTGTGAAATAAAAATAGCACATAACTTACTATCATCAATAACTCTGTATCATTACATTTAGAAAGCTGAGTGTTTGCAATCACTTGAAAAGTGACCTAGCAAACAATGAGGCAGGGAGGACCACTCTGAAGGTACCTGTTATCACAAGCTTATATTTAAGAAGGGATGCTAATAGAACTAATAAAAAGCATGTCTATGATACATGGACTAATTGTTCTCCAATCACTTATATGTTAGCTTTGTTTCCTTAACCGAATTTTAGGACGTTCAGGTTACGTGCAGGTGACCTTTGTCATCTTACTGGTAAATAAGGTTGATGCAGCAGATCTGACTGCTTGGCAGGAATCCACTTTCCCGCTCTGTCCCATCTGCATCCCTTCCAAGCAGGGCATCCTCTGGTTAAAAAAGAACTTCTAGATTATAAATTCTTAACACATGATTCTAATTTAATAGTTCTTTGGTATCCTACCAAAGCACCTAGCACGGTGCTTAGACCATAGCGTGTTCTCAACATGTCTTTCAAAGCAGGAATTTATCTGTATCTATTAAGGGAAAGAAAATCTATTTCTGAAAAAAAAAAAAAAGCCTTGACCTACTTGAAAGCGATGATGTTAGGGTGCTTCAACTTCCTCAAATGCTTGATATCCGTCTCATTCTGCTCTCTCACTTTCTTGATGGCCACCTCCTCTGCTCGGAACTTGCCCAGGAAGACAGCTCCCTGGGCTCCACTACCCAGCCACTGCAGCTCTGAGATCTCCTCAAATGGCACTTCCCAAGTATCTAGGCACACAAGTGAGAAACGAGCTTAAAAGGGTCTTGGAATTTGCTTAGGGATCATTCTGCAAGGCCACTCTGAAGGTACCACCGACTTTACATCACCCAAAATGACCTCTATCCCATTTCCCACCTGTAACTCATCAAAAGACAGACCCTTTCTGTGGGCCTTGGTACTATAGATCAGATATTCCCATGTATTAGTTTGTATCAATTTTTAGCCAGTGAAATCAAGCAGATCAGAGATCTCCAGTATACTCTCCTCCAAACAAAACATATACCGACACGCCCACCTCCTCGCTTCAGGCTTGCACGTCCAGTTGATTCCCTTATCGGTCTCTACACTGCTATCCCTACCCGTCACCCAGGGTAAATGTTGTTTAATTTTTCTCTGAATTTGTCATCAGATGGTCAATTAATCCTTGCTGAATGAATTTGCAATAATACTCTCCTAAAGACCTAATTATGCATAATACCTGTATTAGTATTTACCTTCTATTTAGTAGCTATTATATGCCAGACACTAGCATAGTGCTTTACATGTCTCTTGTGTTTAATCCTCACGACCCTACAAGTTCAGCCTTACTATGCTTACTTAATGATGAGAAAACGAAGACACGGGGTGGTTAGGTGAGTTACCCACGGTCATATAGATGGTAAGTGGCAGAACTCCAGAAATGGCAGATTCCAGGCACAGCACTTTCTCCACTGCACCACATTGCCTCTCCTGAATCAATGGACAATGTCATTAGTCACGATACATTTACTCATCCAGATCCAGTATTTTCTAGTTTCTCTTTTTCTTACAGTTTGATTTTTTTTTGCACCAAAAATATAATGGGTCATTTCTAAGTGGTGGTGTTATTAGTGATTCATATTGCTCTTTATCCTTTTCTGTTTTTAAAATTTTTAATTATACGTGTATATTACTTTTCTAATGAATTACATGCTATTTAAAATAAAGCACTTCAAAAATTCAGTCGATATGTGCTTTGATCTTAGGAAACTTAAAAAGAAGAATATAATCCATTGATCCTTTTCCTTGTCGCCCTTTCGGCCAGCCCATTATCACTATACTGGCAAGAAATGAATGTCAAAGAGCTAGGAGCCCCGTGGAATGAGGAGCAGATGATAACAACGTTAAAGGTTATGAGAAATTCTTGTTGGATCCGATCACCAAAAGGCTGCTATTTGCAGAACACTGCACAAGGTAGCGTTGAGGTAGCTATGAAGATATTCCGGCCTTGAGAGCAAATCAACTCACCATTTACCACATGAAGTAAGGGCAGAAAGAGTTCATCAGCATTTAGAAGGGAGCTACATTTCCCTCTTCTCTAGTTGTCTCTACTTGAAAAGAAATTCTATAGACTCTTAATAAGATGTGGCTTCTCATCACAGTGGTTAAAACATGACCTTCAAAATATAACCACGTAGAGCAGAAAACATGATAGTGAGGGTCATTTATATCACGGACATTCATCCCATTCACCAGTATCGAAGGTTTCTGCTGTACTGAAAGGGATTATATGCTCTATCAAAGAAAATCTCTCTAAAATACAAGTAACTCATGAAAAAGAAATCACCACAGAAACAAATAATATCAAGTGAGATTTGGGAGGAAGCAGTATGTTGTAGACTTGACTGTTTTCAATGTCTTTATGGCTTCTAATGGCTGACGAGCATTAAGGGTCTCAGGCAGTCTCACCTTCGTCCCCCTGGACTTATTCGTCTGTACCCTCAGGGCGCAGACATTGATGGCATACGCCAAGAGAGTTTACTACTAGGGGTCCAGTGAAGAACTCAACACAGTGTCATTTTGATCATTCCAAGGGTGGAATAAGGTACTATTACAGGATATGGGGCAAGAACACAACTGGGTTGTCCTGCTTGGCACAGCTCAGCTGGCTGGATGGTGTCCCACAAACCCAGACCGTCACAGGTTGATTCCTGGTCAGGGTATGTGCCTGGGGCGCCCCGACTGGGGAAGGCAGGAGGCAGAAGGCAACCAATCAATGTTTCTCTCCCTCTCTTTTGTCCTCCCTTCCCCGTCTCTAAAACAACATAAAAATTTAAGAATATAAGTGGGTAATATTTCTCTGAATAACTTCATAGAAGTCCAAGTTACTCCAATTTTTATTACAATAACTTAAAATTACACAATCTTTGGGTGTCTTTTTCCCCTATCTACTCAATCTTTATTTACTGTTAAATACTAGAGACATTAGAAAATATCAGAAAAACACTCATTTTATCTGATATCCCACCCCAAACTCAGTTTTATCTTCTCTTTTAGTCTTTGTTCATATGTCTACAGTTATATAAAAGTTGCACGTGATGTATAATTTTTCTTTTTCATGCATTATGTATTCCCCATGTATTTATATAGTTTTCGTTATAAGCTTTACTAATTGTTTATTGTTTCATTTTTTGGTACTTATGTGTTTCTATCTTTTTGTTGGGTAATTTAAATTTGAAATTTAAATACTTTTTCTTTCTTTATATTATTTTCTCAAACTCAATCCTTAGGTTTAAGAGTACAGCTTCCTGGCTCTCGGTGCATACGCCACGTCCCCACCCACTCGGTGCACACACCACGTCCCCACCCACTCAGTATACATGCCACATCGCCACCCACTCGGTGCACATGCCACGTTGCCATCCAAAAGGTTTCCGCTAGTTTTTGCTGACAGCAGCAGTGTGTGTGTCTCTTTTACAGCAAATTTGCCAGCCATGAATATTGCCAATTATTTTTGGGGGGCTAATTTATCCAGGTATAAAACAATGTTTTATAAGTTTGTACTACTTTAATTGCCAGTGGTGAAGACTATTTTCTTCACATTTCTTTAATGCTCACATCTGCTTTGTATAAAATATCAAATTTATCCTTTGTCCACTTATCCAGTAGAGTCTTGCAGTTCTCATAAATTTGAAGGAGGTTCCTTTCAATTTTAAAATATAAAGAAAATTTCTTTTTTAAAAAGATTTTTTTTTAAATTTTATTATTTTTTGAAAAAAGTATTTTGGTGGTTGCCTGAAATTTCCTTTGTAATTTCTTCTACTGGCTACTGTATCTTCTAAGAGTTGATCTATAATTGATTTTTTAAAAAGTTTAACTTTTACATCCATCTTGAGTTTATTTTGGTGTATGATGTGAGGACTGATTTAAATTAATTTTTTCCCATATTGTTATTTAGTGATTACAAAACAATTTGTTAAATAACCCTTTCTTTTCCTGTCATTTAATAATGCTTACATTGCAATTTATTATATTTTAAATAAACAATGACATTTCTTAAGTATTTTTATAAAATGAGAAATAAATGAATTATTAAAACACAAATTTGACACTCGAATACCAAAGGTTGAGGATATAAGGAATGAAATAGTCCTCTGCCAACAGCAGCTCCTGCCTGTGTTATTCGAACAAGTCGTAATTTTCTATGGAAAAACAAAGGGGATAGCACTTGTAATGCAAAAAACACAGTATAAAATAAAGTAATACTTCCACCACCTTTGAATCAACCTTATTACCAGAACTGATTACCAGAAGTAAAGCTGATGGACGCGAATTAGTTTTCTCATCCTGTCCCAATGTCCCTGTCAATATCTAGTGGGGAGGCAAGGATCAGAAAAATGGCAGGGAAAATAAACAGCAATAAGAATTATGAGAGCCCTGGCTGGTGTGGCTCAGGAGGTTGAGCACTGGCCTGAGAACCAAAGAATTAGGAGGAATTGATGAATGAGATCATTAACCTCATAATAGTGACAACTGGCTTTGCTCCCTCCAGGGTTAGTCCCAGACTTTCTGCTGCTCTTACATCTGTCCCATTGGTACTCTTCCCTAGCTTTTATCTTCTCTCTGATTCATCACTATGACTACTATCTTAATTCCAATATCCACCAAGATTCTTAAGACATGAAAGAGCCACATGCCCACCCTGTAAGGCGTCCGTTCTCCTTTTTTTATTCAAACATCCCAATGACAACGCTTGCTTTGAGACTGGGAACTATTTGCAGATAAAAGATTTCAATTACACATAGTACTACCTTACTTGGATTTTACTACCAACAAACTAAATGAGAGATGAAGACCTTAAATTTTTAAAAAATCTAGTGAAATTTCCTCCTAAGTACCAAATGCAGGGGTACATCTGTTACATGTGCTATCCTTTGGTTGACTGTAATCCAGGATTAAAGATTATCTCCCTGATCCCAGAGCTGACAAGGAAAAATCCACACCTAGTTTCTGGCGGCTAGCAAATCTCCTTTACGGCCCACACAGCACCAGCTCACAAAGACATGTCTTGTCGCAGCTGAAGAATTAGGCAGCTGCTGCGTCCTTGTAAGCTTACGCTGGCTGACCAGCCCTGTTGCTTTTCTATTCTTGCAACAATCCTTTCTGCAAGTCACACAATTGAATGCAAGACGAATCAAATAGAACTTTATAGAACAACACAAAAATTTCAAGGCTCCTTTTCACAAACACAGAACATGTCTTTTACTCCTTTTATGTGTCTGAACCTCAATGCTGTGTTTGGATCCTGAGATCTTCAAATTACAACCAAAATAATTGACAGACTGGACAAGTTAAGATCCTAAAAACCAAATGCACTTTATCACATAAGCAGATATTTGTAGGTTTTGTGTCCTAAGCAAAGAAGAGGGAACTTTAAAAAAAGAATAAATTAAGGGTGGTTATCTCTGGATTGTGGGATGACAAGTCATTTTTATTTTCCTCTTTATGCTTATCTTTATTCCCAATTCAAAAAATAATAAGACTGCTTCACATAGGAGTCCCCAATCTTTGTGTGACAAAGAATAATTTTTAATTTCCTCGAAGCCTTAAGATCAGGGAAGCAGGGAAAAGGTGGGATGTGCAGAGTATATGGGAGTATGTGTATGAAAAAGAGAGACCCAGACGGAGGGGCAGATGGGCAAAGTCCAGGTACTGACAAAGAATTTCTGCATGTACCTGGAATTCAGACTGTGGCTGACAAATCCTAAAAGGTGTACCTAGAATTGGCAGATACACCAGTAAATCCCAATGCACCTTTGGATAAGGGATATAGACGGAGAGAGTGGTATCGGTTTAGGGTAAGTATTTCACGAACGGGAAAACAGAATGTATGAGTAGGTGGTTAATGGTAACCAATGTCGACTGGCTGTGGTGGAGCAGTGTGAACAGTCCGATGAAAAGAGATGAATATATTTTTGAGGGAGGGCCACAGAGTCCAACACTCAGTTATAAAAGTAATAAAACAGAACCTTACTTCTGGCCCATACTTTTCCTTTCCAAAATTTAAAAACGAGACATCTCATAACAACTGATTCACTTACACAAGGCTACAAAGATGTGCATCAAAGGCCTTAACAGCAGCCAACCCTCTGCACCCAAGCATCCCTCTCCTAGGAATTTACCTGAAGGGATGAGCAAGGATCTGAGCAGAAATTAAGGAACAGACAGATGTTCGCTGAAGTGCGGCTCATAATCACTAAACGTAGCCAACAGATTGTCGAGCAACAGAAGATTCCTTAAATAAATATTGGCCTGTTCACACAATTTAATATTATGCAGCCATTACAAAAGATGCTGATGAAGTATATTTGAGGATATGGGAAATATTCACATTATGAAGTGAAAAACAGTATGACTTTTTTAAGGGCACACATATACATACAAAGAGACTAACATGATATATACCAAAAACATGAGTGGTGGTTTTTCTCACGACACTGGGGATCACAGATTATTTTAACCTTTTTGGAGGGACTCACCTATATGTCCCAAATTTTCTACATATATTACTTTCGTTTTCAGAAATAAAAGTTCTTTTAAAGAATATAAATGAAGTTCGAGAGAACACCAGGGCCCTGTGGTGTTCTTGTTACTTCAAAATCACAATGCTTGAATTGGAATACAGAAATATACAGTTATCCAATGATGGGAGTTAAAAATTTACTTTTTAAAAAGCAGTGGCCCTGGCTGGTGTAGCTCAGTGGAGTGAGCGCGGGCCTGTGAACCAAGGGATCGAGGTTCGATTCCCAGTCAGGGCACATGCCTGGGTTGCAGGCCAGTTCCCAGCAGGGGATGCACCAGAGGCAACTATACACTGATGTTTCTCTCCCTCTCTCCTTTCCTTACCCTCTAAAGATAAATAAATAAAATCTTTATTTAAAAAAAGCAGTGGGACCTAAAAATAATACTACTCCTCAAGAATGGTTAGATTCTTCCTAAAACGTGAGCTTTCTGTGCCTTGACTGTAAGAAAAAACTCCTTTTCCTGCATCCCAAGGCAGGCCTGCAGTCACAGGGCAGTACCATGCGGCTTCTGTCTGGTTTTGGATTAGCCTGGAGGCCATCGGAGTTTTTGATTAGATAAACATTCAATTAGAAAAATTTAAATTTGCAAATATTATGTGATTTATTTATAAACTAGATAATAGTTACACAACTTTATTAAAATACCAGGTATATATAAAATATGCATGAAAATAGAAATTTAAAATGATGGTATAAAAGAAACAGAAGCTCTAACATTTTCTTGCTTATAACACCATGGATCGTCTTATCAGCATTCTACTTCAGACACTGCTGGACTGGACAACCACGAAACATGGGCTTTGGCCAAAACAACCCCAACTGAATGTGAATCTGTTCCACTCGGGTCTACGGGAAATTGATACAGGTAGTCATTTGGCACTAGCTCTTTACTGTCCCCCAGAGGCCAAAGGTCATCCACTTAACGACGACGGCGTGCTGACCCAAGAAGCATCTTCGGGTTCATGCTGTCGCTTACCTTGCTGCTGTAACTTGTAATCAGTGGAATACGCCTTCCCAATGATATTCCACACGGGCTTTAAGCACCCGAACAGCCCTTCAAGAAACCCGCCGCCGCCGCCGCTGCCGCTGCCCGAGCTGCTGAACTGGATCTTGACGTCGTCAGGTCCGCTCACGCCCTCTCCGTCCGCAGGGTGGCTGTTCCCCTGCGACAGGACCACGTCGGATTCATCCTGTTCCCTCAGCTGGAGGACGCTGTTCTCAAACTGGTCCCTGGAGTCCTCGCTCACACTCGTCAGCACCGTGGTGGCCGCGGGGCTGTGCACGCCCTCGGGTAGCTCCGCTTGCGCCGCCCCCCTCTCCTGCGGGTCCTTCGGGCTCCGCACTGGGGCGAGCTCATCTCGTAGTCCGCCGAAGGCTTTGCTTTCACCCGCGGGTCCGCGCGGGGAGGAGGAGCAGCTCAGGTGCTCTTGAGGGCCGGCCATCGTGCCATGAGTGTGCCCGCGGTCCTGAGACGGCACTCAGAGCACTACTGGAATGGAGTTCTGCCGTGGGACAGGGCTCGGAAACCTGGGGAAACAGGAGGAGGACGTGAGATCACCCTGTCCCTAGTCCTCGCACCACTGCACTCCTGTCTGTGATGACGAAA
>PVKM010037285.1:0-14527 GCA_004027735.1 Carollia perspicillata | reverse complement strand
GAGACTGAGTGCAGGTGATTTTGCAAATTCAAGAGGGAACTTCATTTAAAGAACAAATTAAAAAATTTTAGCAACACAACAACAAAAAGTTTAACTCTACCTAAACACTCCTTCCTTAACTGATCACCAAGTAAACATAGTAGATTCCTGAGTAGACTGAAAAATCTGGTTTTCTAACAGGGACATAAGATTTATCATCTGATGCTTCGATCACATGTAGATTGAAATTATGCCATGTACATGGCCACTGTTACCTATTTTTCTTTTGTTCAGGAGTCAAAACAGATTAGCTGATTTTCATCTTCAAAATTAAGCTTCTAGAGAAACAATCTCAACTGGATCATAGTGCTGATAAAAGCCAGTCACCAGATTAAAATGTTTCCATGACTAACTTGATTTGGAGTTCAAGCTTCTCGAAAATATTTTGGAAATGTCACTATGTTCTCTGTGACATTATATGGCATTCTTTTACAGCTTTTTAATTGAATTCAATTTGCAATGGGAAATGAAACCTAATTCTCTTTGGGGTTTCTGGAAGATGTGGGAAAGTTCATCTGGGTAAAGGAAGAGAAATGATTCATGACTAAGAGAGGCAGTAATACTGTGGAACAAAACAGCATCCCTGAGCGCTCACACTGACACCTCAAGATTAGGGGTCACAGAGAGGGACAAGACATCATCACTCACAAGGGACAACTCATCTCTTCTACATGACAGTGACCTGACCATTCAATACCGCCTTTGGCTGAAACAATCTCTGAATGCCCAGGATACATAAGGATATTCAAGTCCTTAATAATACAAAATAATATTTAAAGAGGGCTGACTATGTCCCAGGCACTGTTCTTATTATTTGACATAAGCAAGCTCAGTTAAGCCTCACAACATCCTAGGAGATGTTAGTTAATTATGATAACAATCCCCATTTTATAGATGCAAGAGCTGAGGCACAAACTATAAGGTCCCGCAGCTGGGAAGTGGCATTGCTGGGATCTGAACCCGTGTAGTCTAGTTCTAAAGCATCCCCATAACAACTGCCTCTCCCTCAGATCCAAGTTCTGAAAAACCAACCTTCCAATTAAGCTCAAGTTTAGAAAACAAAAGCAATCAAAAGACTACAAATTTTTAAAAAAAGGATGCAAAATTGCAAATGCAAACCATTTTAGAGAAGTCATAAAGGGTCTTGAGAACTAATCTGCTCCAACCCACTGGGCTAATGCCTCTTCGAACTGTTCCCTCACAAACACAGGTTGGACTGCTGGCCGCACGACAAGCACATGGAATTTCCAAATGCACTGGAGTGTTGAGAATCACAAAAGTCACTGAGAAACCCACTGATGTCATTTATAGATAGAAATCTTGCCTCTTCCTAAGAGAAATTTATTCTGGGTTCATTTGAGCAGCCGCGAAGAACAGTTCATTACTCTCTTTAAATAAAACCTTTCAGACTTTTAATACTACCACTGTCCTCTCTGGGTCCACCCAGTCAATTTCTTTAACCATTCTTTCTAGAATTTCTATCCTGCTGACAATCTTGTTTGTTTTTCTTTAAACCTTCTAACAATTCTTTATGTCTCTTTTTAGGGTTTGCAGATAAAATACAGGACACTCAGTTAATTTGATTTTCGGATCAACAAACAATGTTTTAGTATAAGTATCTTATGTACATAACTATGTCCCAAATATTATACATGACATACTTATACTAAGACATGACTAGTTAATATAAAATTCAAATATGTCTGGAGACTCTGTATTTTCATTTGCTCAATCTGGCTACTTTATCTCTTTGAAGCCTCCCCAAACCACGATCAACCTTCTGATTCAGCTGCCTCAAACTTGAGCATGAGAATCATCCAGAGGGTTGTTAAAACAGAATCCCAGGTGCCATCCCAGAGTTCCTGACTCAGTGGGTACAGGCCGGTGCTTGCGAATCTGCATTACCAACAGGTTGCCAGCCAATGCTGATGCTACTGGTTTGGGAACACAGTTGGAGAACCAGTACTCTAATCTCCAGATTTAGAATAAGTGTGGGGAAGGCATCCCTCCAAGTCGATAAAAGACCCAGCTAACCTGTATAAACCCAGAGGACAGCATGAGAATCTCATCTATGGCCCCTCCTTCAAGTCCTCTTTCCTCAACCCTGCCAGAGAATCAGAAAATGTCTGACTTAAGAAGGTCCAGCCACTGTTCATAGTGCATCAGACTCCCAAAGATAGAAAGGACCTCTCTGGGGTTCAAATGAATTTTTGTCTTGAGGCAAGCTCATCAAGGGACCCAGGAGCCAGCCCTTTGTTTGCATCTGCTCCAAAGAGAGTTCATTTGCCCCTTGTTGCCAAGGAGGAGCCTGGAAGGGGTTCCAAAGCAATTTCCTCTCTTAAAAGCTGACCTCCTCATAATGACTGTTTCTATGTTCCACTCTGACCTATGTTCTACTCTGACCCATGTTCTACTCTGACCCCAACCTATGAACCCTAGTGAATCTCACAGACCCATGAGTCTGACCAAATAACTGCCCTGTCCCCCAGCCACAATATTTGGTACAAGAGCCTGTAGCAGATTACTTTGATGCCTCCAGTTAGCAGCCTCCCTATATCCTTCTCCTTGTCCTGTATTTTTGAGGTGTCTTCCCATTCTGACTCTGGGGTTGGCATTAGGACTTGTTTTGGCCAACCGAAGGAAGCAGAAGTGACGTGTACCAGTTCTAAGTCTAGACTTCAGAAGCCTTGCACACTTCTCTTTCTTCGCTCTGAACCCAGCTCAGCTGATGTGAATAAATGCAGGCTAACCCAACAGATCATGAGAGATGACATGGAACAGAGCTGAGATCAGCTGGCCCCTCAACTGACCCATTAGCTGACCACAAACACATGAGTAAGCCTAAATGACCCTAGCCCACACCAGTAAAAATACCCAGCTGCCCCATAAATTAGTGACCAAAAATAAATTTTTATTGTTATAAGCCGAGGTCTAAGGGTGATGATTATGTGGCATTATTGTGGCTGTGGATTAACTGACAAAGTTATCTGGTCCTGCCTCTGCTCAACTCCCTGATTCTAATAATTTGTCAAGACTTCCCCCCGCCTGGCTCCTACCAAGACCTGCTCTCTAGGGAAGGAGCCATCCTCATTTTGGCCTCTCTAGGGTTTGCCCTCGGCTTAAAGCCTTCCACTTTAATTGGCACTGTGGGCAAAGTCCTTGAACACATCTGTTGATTCATCGCACACCTGCCCTGAATGAGACAATCATGATCAGTACTGGTCCACACCAATCACAGCTCTTTCATCCACGTCTCTTTTTTGCTTGGCCAATTTTGTTTCCCATTCTGCTTCTGGCTGAGTGGTTTCTCTTAGGGAGTTGTGTATGTGTGCACGCACTGATACAGTTTTGCCATGAGATGAATAAAAATGACTGACAGACTGACTCACCAATCCCTGCTTCTCTAATAAGAAGATATGCAAAGTAGGGCGACAGTATTTACCTGACTCATAAAATCATTACTGGTATCAAAGAAATCAGAAAAGCCACCCATTCCAGTGAGAAGTTCCTTTGTAGCTAAACAATAAACTTAATCCCACCACATTTTTTTCCTCTTTATTTTTATCTGCTTCCTGTTTTGTTTATATTTCAAAGAAAACTAAACCTGACTATTTCTTCCACAGGCAGCATTATCTTTCATTCTGTAACATTAAGAAGGAAGGTATATGAAGGAAGGCATGTAATTACTTCAATGGGCTAGATAAGATTTTTGTTAGTCTGTTCAGTTCTTTGCTCCCGGGAGGAAGCAGGCCGACACAGTTCTGATGTGACGGCCCAGCGAAGCAGACAGGAGAAGTTAACCTAAATGGCTAGCGCTGTTGGACTGAACTCACGTTGTTTCTCTCCGCTCCTTTTCTCTCTCCTTCCTCCCCAGATGCCCCTGATCCTCCCAATGCAGTGAAAGCAAAGGAATAAAGAAGAGAACTGACTGATGATAAAGAGGCCAAACGAGTCAAGAGCAGGCGAGGTTAGCAGGCAGAGACTAAAAGGGGGAGGCTGCACTGAGCTGAGAGCAGAGCAGGGACAGGTGTCATCCAGAGTCACAGTGGGCAGCGTGGCTTGGAGCTGGCTGGCGCGGGACAGAGATTTAAATGGTTACGGAAAACCAAACGTTAAAAGGCTGAGGATGTAAAGTCACTGACAACAAACTAGTGTTGCAGAGAGAGTGGAAAGGAAAATGGGGCAGAAGGGGAACAGAGGGAATTAGTATGGTCAAGGAAAACATGAGGCGCAGTTAACAATCAGCGCTAGGCATCTATTAAAAATTCAATTTGTATCAAATACACCATGGCATGGGAAGATTATCATGCTATAAGATGTGAAAAAAATAACAAAGAAAATGCTGTGATATTTGACAATGTAAAAGTGAGAGGACTGTTTAGAGACATGGGAGTGAAAAGAAAGTTCCAGAGCAGGACAGTGGATCAAGCAACACCAATTTACAGGGCAGAGCAGGCAAGAGAGACCGAAGGAGCTAGAGGTTCAAGAATGCTATGTAAACCAACTGAGGCCACTAACAGGACTTTACCTAGTAACGTCATTACCAAGGAAATCAAGGTGGTCATTTATATGAGTTAAATTCCTATTCATTAACTAAGTCAATAACGTATGTCAATAACTAATGTCCAAAACCGATCCAGCCCTGGAGAGGGAGGATGTACTTTATGTTACAGTAATAACCAGGATAAGATTTAATAACAAAATGGTTACGGTGATTGCTTCCAAAGAACTGGACGTGTGGGTATACAGGAATTAACCCATTTTAGCATGCCTTCCTTCGCCTTTTTTCACATGTTACATTACTCAATAAAAATATAGCTAAAATGTTATACTCTCCCTACTTAATAATTATGAAACACAGATCACCCAGTTGGTAATCCAGTGGCAGAGGAAGGCGTTTTTTTGAGATGAATCAGAAAGCCCCTCAAATACAATCTGATTGTGTTCAAGCACTGCTATTGATGGCATGAAAACTGCACGAACAGCCTCAGCAATAAGGAGCTGCTACCAATTTCCACTTTCTTTTTCTGCCTTGAAAAATCAAGCAGGCAGCAACCACCAAGAAGCGCGGGGTTACCCAGCGACAGTGTTGTGCGTAGAAAGGACTGGAAGGGTAAGATCGGCCTGGGAATGGGGCTGTGCTGTTTCCCAGAGCTCCTGCTCTGCGCTGAAAGACAATTACACCTGCGCCAGGTGAGGTGCCAGGTGAGAGTGCCCAGTCCACGCCTCCTCCACAGCACACGTGCAGCCACCTGCATCCATCAGCCTGGCGGTCCCCTCGGGCTCTCGGCACAGGAGAGCTCCTGCCGACAGAACCCATCTTTGTGGCCATGAGTGCTTGTAGTGAAGTGACAGCAGAACACGCTCACGGGTGAATGTTAAAACAGTGTGGGCTGGTGGTGCACCCCCAGGTGCTAGTTCTTTTTGCAATAGCCTCTCCCTGCAGCTCCTAGCACCACCAAGCTAACGGGGCACTTTGTGTGCTCTCCCCTGGCCCACTCCAGACGACTCCTTACTGGGGGGAAGCTCACTGCTTCCTGCTTCTCAAAACTCCAGTCCCTGCGTCCAGCCCCCAACCAGCCCAGCTGGCTGTGCACTGCTCCTTTTGCGATGGTCTGTTCCTTTCTGGATGAAAAACTTTCTTTGGCTCATCCATGTCCACAGGAGGGTGTCCCCAAGAGTGTCCCAAGCAATAAAAATGCGTCCACTAGCTCTTATAAAAATATTAAGGAAAAAAAAAAGGAAAGAAAGGTTTCCATGGGAAAATGATTTGGAAAACATGCATAGTGTAACTCCCACAGGGAGATTCACAATCTACATTAGGATGCTCTGGGTTCTGCGAGGCCCTAGTGAAGAAAACTGTCTAGCTTTGTCTAGTTCAGCAGTTCACTTGTGCAGAAAACATCTATTCACACCACTTAAAATTCCTCTTTTGTTGAGCAAACTTTGGCCACACTACTGATTTGTGTTCTCTGGAACTGGGGTCTAGCTAATACGGTGTTTCTCAAACAGGAGGGCACATAAGGACCACAAGAAGGGCTGTGGAAACCCAGGCTGCTGAGCCTCACCCCAGAGATTCTGAGGCCTGTGGGGCCAAGGTTCTGCATCTCTAACAAGCTCCAGGGACGCTGCTGGTCCCTCAACAGTAACTGTAGTAACAGGTTCCCTCAGAAACAAATCCTAACTCCTTTGTATAATATTGAGAGTCCTTCTTCTTTTAATCAGGCCCTCTTCACCTTCCTTTTCTACCAAAACTTCCCTTTATCTTAAGTTGCAGTGCAAAGAACTACCTCCTTTTTCCTATATCCTCATTGTCCTTCCTGGCCTCCATTATCTCCCCCTGCCAAACCCTTCTGTCTTCAAGATCTGGAGCTAATAGATGCTTGGCTGGTTTGTCTTTACCTTGTTTACACACCTTAGACATTTCTATCCTGACTTGTAATTGCTTATTTGCACTGCCTAACTTTCACTAATGTCTAGCACTGTAAGAAGTCTTATTTTGTGCCTGACTTATGTTTGTAGATGACAGTATCTTGAAGAATGCTTTACAAATACTAAGGGCTCAATAAGCATTTAATGAGTAAATGTTTAGCAATGCAGCTGATCTGTAATCGGGGAGATCCCTATTAACTCTAAGTTGCCAGACAGATATACAAACCTGTTCTGGTTAGTGAACTCCGCTAAATTCAAATTCAATTCAATGAATATCCGCTAAGCACCTCTAAGGTCTTAGAAATTAAGCTGCCCCCAATGGGTGTGTAGGTTTCTTACTGCACGTGAGGTTTCTTACTGCACGTGAGTTGTATACGGTGGCCCAGTTAGAAATATAAGAAAATGATCCTCAACAACACAAAGCTAAAACAACCTAAGAGGTGTGTGTGTATGTTTGTGTGTGTACAGAACACAGATCACTTAAACACACACGCACACACACACACACACACACACACACACACACACACACACACACACCTTGACCTGGGAAGTGGTGATATGAGTGTATATACAAATAATAAAATCTGGAAGTATAATTTATACATTTTTCAGTATGTAAGTTATACTCCAGTAAATAAAACACAGCAGACCAACGTGAAGAAAAATAATGCCTATAATACAGAAAGGCCATGTTTTAAAGTTCTTATGGATCTTTTTTCATTCATTTTCTCTTAAGACCGTAAGACCTGTGGGAAAGTGGCCCATTATTCTACAGTCTGTATTTTGTGATGCAGCAAATTGATCATTAAGTAATTATTTAGGGAATTAGTAGAATAAAACATATCCCATAGGTATCATGATGACATACGAGGGGCGACAGACACGAACAAGAGCAGCCTGCACGCTGCTGGATAAACATCACGCATTTCAGTTGTCCTTTCCCACGAAAGAAAGGAGCCTGTTCTTTTGTGTCTTCCAGGCCAAGTTTCATCCAAAATCATCTAACCTAAGCCACCTTTGGAGGAAAAAGCATTCAGCCGTTGATGTCATCTGAATCGTTAGTTTCCATAGAAACTCCTGTAGCATGCTCCCACTTGTCTAGACCAAGTACCTGCCCCATTAATTCAAATTGAGCCCAGGAAAACCCTGCCTCGGGTCTGACATCGCCCAGCGCTGCTCTGTTGCAAAAGGACCGAAGAGCACTTAAGTCAGCATCCGCTGCCTTTAGCAGAAGCGTTGTCTCCATTACAGATACACAAATGAAAGATGAAACACTGCCTCGGCCAATTAGCCTAAACCCTAGGCTGTTCCCTGCAGGACTCTCAAAAAAAAAAAAAAAAAGGTTCCTGAGATTCATATTTTTTAACAAAGTAAACAAAACTAAGAGGAAAAACCTGGATACTAGAAAAGGAACCCTGTGTCCTATCACTTCGTATCATTACATAATTACCAGCAGTCTCTGGGGTAATGTCGTTCGTTATGCTGGAAGGTTATTGTCCCTTATCCTGACAGGGGAACAGCAGCACCCGAGTCAGGCCCTGGAAGGAGGCACAGACCTGCACGTCATGTAAACGTTCTTCGTTTACCCAGCATACCTGCTCACCATAACCACCTTCTCCTGAGCAGAATGTCAAGACACCAAGAAATTAAGCTGTGGTATAAGAAGTCAGCAGAGAGATTACCCTTAAGGAAGGGATAGTGACTGGCTGGGTTGTGAGGGGGCCTCCTGGGGTGTTAGGAAAACCTGTTTCTTTCTCAGGGTGCATTCGCTTTATTAAAATCCAATGAGCTGAATGCATGTGATGTGTGCACTTTAAATGTATGCTAGCTATACTGTAACAGAGGGATTTTATAAACAAATAAGTAACAGACAAACCAAGGCATCTAGGCAACAGAACTATTTGGCCTGGAATAGATGAAGGCAATCACAGCCTGCTAAGTTTCCTGCTGAACTAAACCAGAAAGGTATAGGTTAATAACAAGATCCAGACCACTAGTGAAAGAGTCAAAACCAGAGACCGTGGAGTCTAAATTACACCCGTTCTTCTTCAATAAAAGTGTGGCCATGAAGCTTGTCTAGGCCACTCCTTTTTCTTTTTTTCTTTTTAATTTTATTTTAATTGTTGTTCAAGTACAGTTTTCTGTCTTTTACTCCCATCCCAGTCCAGCCCCTCAGTGCTCCCCACCTCCCTCCCATTTCCACCTCCCTTAGTTTTTGTCCATGTGTCCTTTATATTTGTTCCTATAATCCCAATCCTTTTTCTTTTTAATATTAGTAATAATTTTATTTTCTTCGCATTTCCTTTTTTCTTTCTTTTTAAAGTCGACTGATTGGGGTTACGCTGGTTAATACAATTGCATAAGTTTCAGGTGTACAATTCTGGAACCTATCACCTGTCAATTGTATTGGGTCATGTCTCTTTCCATCGCCATTCACTCCTCCCTCACCCTCTCCTGCCTTCCCCCCTTCCCCTCTGCTAATCACCGTACTGCTGCCTGTCTATGAGGTCTTGTTGTGTTTTTTTCTTAATCCCTTCACCTTTTTCACCCAGCCCCACTATCGCCTCGCCTCTGACAGTTGTCAGTCTGTTCTCTGGAGCTGTGAGTCTGTTTCTGTTTTTTGTTAGTTTATTTTGTTCATTAGATTCCACATATAAGTGAAGTCATATGGTATTTGTCTTTCCCCGACTGGCTTACCTCACTTAGCCCAAGTCTTTCTTACCCACTGAATGAGCTAAACCAACCAGTGTTTGTAGGAGGCATTTATGGGATTATCTGCCCACAACTTGCCTCTACGTCTGGGACCTTTCCCAGACAAGGCTGACTGGCCCTGCATAAACCCGAGGCTCAATGTTACGTCATTCATGGTCTTCCCAGGGGTTTTTGAAAACAGAATTGGGAAAGTGGTCTTTCTGGATGCTTGAGGCTATACAATATGTATAGTTTGTTGGCTGTTGGAAATCATGTTTCCACTAAGGGGAGAAGTATGGTATACATAAGTAGAGTTAGTTTATATCAATTGCAGTTAAAGGGTCTTAGACACTATTATATATATTTTCTGTAAAATACATTTTAACATTTATGGCCATTAAACACTGTGGCCTAACAAATGCAAACATGAGGTCAAGACCTTTGAATTTTCACTCTCAGTTGATATCTTTGTGCACCCAGTTTCAGTCACCCATGCCCATGGACATTCACTTGACCTTGAAATCACCAGCAACTCTTCTCCCTTTAAAAATCAAAGATTGTCCAATAATCCTTGAGTATGTTTACTCTTCTACTCTCTAAAATGATTATTTCATATGGTCTCTTCAAACTCCAGTCCCCCTTCCCTGGGCACCTGATTTTCAGTGATAATACTGCCTCTTACCCACTTCTTAGAAGTGTCAACATAAGTAGACTTCAGTTCTTCATCTCTGCCTCTCTCCTCAAACCACTCTAATCAGAATTCTCCCTTCTTGACAAGGTCCTCATTGACTTCCCTATCATGAAATGTGATGGTCATCTTTCTGTCCCCAGAGATGCTGTCAAGCATCTCAACAGTTCTGACCCAGTTAACCACACTCTCCTCCTGAAACACTCTCTTCTCTTGCTGACAGCACTTCCACACGATCCTTATTTTTCTCGATCTCAGTGGCTGCTTGTCCTCAATCATGGCTTTCCTATGCTTAAACTCTGAGTGCTGGAGTGACCTGGGTATCTTCTCCATGCATTCTCTTCTTAGGTGAACTGCTTTGGTTTCAAATTTTAAAATGCCGTCTACATTCCCACTATTCACTTTTCCATCCCTAGCTCTCATACATCCAACTGCTCCAGACTCCTATCCAACTTCTGACTTGACATTTACACTTGAATACTTGCTAAGCATATTAAACTTTAAAGTCTGACGTAGAACACTTGATTTTTTTCCCTCTAGTCTTTCCACGTTTTTCCCCTAGACTTTCCCATATCAGCGTATGTCTCACCCATTGCTCAATCGGGCACCGGAGGAGTCATCTTCAAAGTGTCCTTTCCCTCACTCTCCATATCCACATTCACCTCCTGCTCACGTGGCTTTCAAAATAGCTCCCAAATCTGCCTGCTTCTCTTCATCACTAACTCTGGCACCCACTCTTAAGCTGCCATAGTTCTTTTGGGGGGGGGGGGTTGATCCAATAACCTTCTAACTGGCACATCTGCTTTTAATCTTGTTTTTTCATCTACACAACCTCAATTCATGCTCCCTTGCAAAAGTGATTTTCTAAACCATAAATCAGAGCATGTACATCGATGACTTCCCTTCCCTTAAAAATATAAAAATATAAAAATATCAAACAGAGAAATCTCCTTACTAAGATCCAAAGAGGATCACACCATCTGGCTGCTGCCCACCTCTCTGCCTTCATCTACCACTCACTCCCCATTGGCCACCGAATGCACCAAGTTAATCTCCACGGCAGAACCTTGGCACTTGCTTTTCCTCTGCCTGGAAAGTTCTGCTCACCAGTCTTCACAAAGCTGGCTCTTTCCTACCATTTTAGTCTCAGCGCAAATGTCTCACAGTGCAGCATTCCTGACTATAAATCCGAAGAAATCGCCTGCCTGACTCCAGTCAGCCCCCATCCTACGGTCACATTTTACTTCCTTAATGCCTCTCACTCCGTGAAATGATCTTGTTTCTTAATTTGTCTACTTCTTTATTATAAAACTCCCCCTACCAGAAAGCATTCTTCTATAAAATCAGGGATATGTCTTGTTACTGCTTTCTTCCAAGCGCTTAGAATAAAGCCTGCTGCGGGGTAAACAATAAATATTAGCTTAAAAATGAATAAATCACAGACATAAAATTCAATAAATGACCATTCAGAAAATACTAATGAAGAGAGAATTATAAAGTTTTCCTGAGTCAGTATCATGATCACTCAATATGTAAACCTTAAAAATATGAAATCTAAAACTCATTTCTAAATTTTCAAAACAAAAGTAAAATAATTTACATTTTAGTCACTCCAAGCAGGCTATAATTTAGCAAAGAAACAAAATGAAACTTGGTTCCATCTGAGCGTCTCCAGCATTTGACAATGTAAATCACTGTCTCTGGCACTCCAGGGCAGGAGCGACATCTGGGAATTAATAAACCCTTTGATGCTAAAAGCAAAGAAGTTGCTTTTACTAAGTTACATCCAGTATTAAATCCAAATTAACACATGACAAACGTATCTTTCTCTCAGTTTTATCTTTTAAACAATCAGAGAGTAGACAGGCCAAACAGGATTTTAGCAGCGGGTTCTACATGACCAGATTAGACACTTCCAAATAATTATGAGACTGTTTTTCCCTTCTTCCTACTTTTGTTCCCTCCAGAACTTGTATAATATACACAAAACACTTACCCACTTTTCAAACACTCTGGTTGATGTGAATATGTGATCCGCTCCTCACTCCTTCGCACTGCATCCAACATTGAACAGGTCCTATTAAATTTACCTGGCTGTAGCTACCCTAGTTCACCCAGATAAGTGAAGTCTCTGCAATTCTGCTAGACTGGCCAACTGGCTCTCCTAGGTAAGGATCCTAAAGATAGGCTTAATTTTGCTTTTGAAAAACAAAACTTTAATATTGCAATTTTTGGACTTTATCAGTTTCCTTTCTCTGGCCCCAAAATGCTACCGTGTTCTTCTCCATGGAAATTTAATGCACATCCCACAGTGAGGCTAAGGAACATCTTCAAAGTGTCCACAGTCCGTTTTTTATATGAAATAGTGAACTAATTAGAGGGTGTGTACCACACGGGTGCCAAGTACATCTGGTGAACAGAAGGTAAGTCTCTCGTAAGAGGTTTTATATGAAGCGTGTTATTCTCCCATGTAAGAGGCTATCGTTGAATTTTCTCAACATCCTCCCTACACGAGACCCCAGAGATCTCATTCTCCTGTTATAGCTTCATGAAGCTTTTCTCCATGAGATAAGCTGCAGATTTCCATTAGGATAACTTCTTTCTAGAGGCCACATGCAAGGTTAGAAAAGGGAAGAAAACTGAGCTCTCACCCGGCACTCTCCCAACAAGAATCTCTCCCAACAATCTGACTAGACCAGGCCATCCAGGCAAGTAAGGCATCCACGAGTAACATAAATGTTCTGATGAAACGACGCATCCCAGTTTGGGGATAAAGAACCACTCTTCATAAATAAGTGGACTTGTAATTCCTTTTCAGATTGTTATTTTCTGATTTGTGAGTATAGGCACAGTCTATTATGGATATAAAATATGTCCCATTTTGCTGTGTGTAACGCACACTTTTTTGCCCAAAATTCTGAGGGAAAAATAAGGATGTGCATTATACATGGGTAGTACTAATTTCATATCTACATAAATGTTTTTAATTCTTTTATTTATGCTTATGGGTTAAAAGTGCAACTATAAAAAGCAATAACGATATCTTTATGCAAAATAATACCTGGGAATATGATAATCCGTTTTTTCTAAATATAAACAAATAAATAATTGAATTAAAGAAATAAAATGAAAGATTTATTTTCCTGAAAGTTTGGGCTAAAAATGTGGGTGTGCATTATACACGGGAGTACATTATACACAGCAAAAAACATATGTAATAAGCCAAGAACTTTTACAACCATATAATCCTGGTCTCAAAGCCATTCATCTGAAAGGGTCTATTTCCTCACCTCTGGAGTCTGGGCCTGTGACTTGCCCTGGTCAATAGCATATGGCAGAAATGATGGTGGGTACTTCTGCTCTCTCACTCCATCTCTCCACACTTAGTTACTACTATGTGAATAAGCCCAAACTAGCCTGCTGGAAGTCTAGAGAAACCTGTAGAGACAAGCCATCTCAGCTAAGACCATTCTAAATGATCCAGCCACAAAAATGCCCAGCACTTGAACAGAGACACACAGGCGAGTCTAATGGAGAACAACAGGACTTCTCAGATGAGGCCAACCCAAATGGCCAACCCACTAAGCTGTGAGCTAAATAAATGATTGTGGTTTTAAGCCACTACATTTTAGGGACAGTCATTATGCAGCAAAAGCTAAGTGATACAAAAGCTAAGAAACTGTTTCTTTCCCATTAGCAGTATACAGATTCCTCCCCTACAACTTTTCCTCATTCCTTGTGGCTCAGACTTTTGATCCACCTTTCTGGGTTACCTCCTACTCTCTTTTCTCCTTTACCCCTGTGCTGCCTGTTATAAGCTGAATTGTGTCTCCCTCAAAATTTTTATGTTAAAGCCTTAACCCCCAGTACTTTAAATATTTTATTTCTAGAGAGGGGGGAGGGAAGGAGAAAGAGAGGGAGAGAAACATCAATGTGTGGTTACCTCTCACATGGCCGCCACCAGGGATGTGGTCTGCAACCCAGGCATGTGCCCTGACCAGGAATCAGACCGTGACCCTTTGGTTCACAGCCCTCACTCAATCCACTGAGCTATACCAGCCAGGGCTTAACTCCCAGTACTTTAGAATGTGATTTTATCTGGAGACAGGGCCTTTAAAGAGATTATTAAATTAGAATGAGTCTCTCAGGGTGAGCCTTCATCCAATCTGACTGGTGTCATTGTAAGAAGAGACACCAGGGGTGTGTGTGCAAAGAGTAGAGACCACGTGAGAATACAGTGAGAAAGTGGACATCTGCAAGCCAAGGAGAAAAACCTTAGGCAAAACCATAAAATCAGAGATGTATCTTGTTCACTGTTTTTTTTGCTGACACATGGTAGACACTAACCATATGACCTAACAGTGGAAAATTGTAACAGGAAACTGTAACCCACCCAGCCATTCTTTTGACATTGTTTCTGCAAATGCAAACTCTGCCTAATATGAATACCTAGTAAATGAATAGCATATTTGTATAAGAATCCTAGGAACCAACTTAAAAAGATACAGACCCCAATATTCAAGCATCCATCCCAGCTCCGGAAGATTTGCAGACCTTCAACTGTGGAGCCAGGATGACGTAAGGCCAGGATGACATGAAGCCGGGATGACTAAACCAGGATGACGCACACTGACCATCACTTGCCTTACTGGAATGGACCGTGCTGGTCTGCAC
>PVKM010037284.1:0-14506 GCA_004027735.1 Carollia perspicillata | reverse complement strand
GAGGACTGGTTAAAACTCAGATTCAAGTCTTGCAAATCTGTAACCAGTTGACGTATAGATTCAGAGGGTCTATTACACTCCTACATGAAAGCAAAAATTCTCTGCCTTTATATACCTTTTCTGGGGAGAACTTTCACAACATACATTTGTCTTTCAATCATTAAAATGAGATGATACTGAAAGACAAGTAGGGGGAACCATTTATCTGGGTTTGTCTGGGACTTTCCTGGTTTTAGTAATGAGAGTATTGCATCCTGGGAAAATTCTCAATTCCTGGCAAACTGCAATAGTTGGTTACCCTACTGGGAAGTCAGAAGACTGTTGCAACAGTCCGTGTGAAAGGAAATAAAGAGCTAGAGAGAAGCTAGAGAGCTGGAGAGCTAGAGAGAAGGAATGACCTTGAGGGGTAAAGTCCGCAGGACTGAATGGCTGATGAATTTAAGGTATGATGGGAAAGGATAAGTTGAGGATTAAACCCATGTTTCTAGCTCTAGTTACTACACTTACGTGGCTACCATAAAGAAAAGTGTGTGTGTTTGTGAGTGAGTGTAGAAGGATGAGCTCCATTTTAAACATATAGATATTAAGTACTTATGAGATTCCAATGGGAAGTTGGATATAAAAATTTAGCGTTGTAAGAAACATATCTAGGATGGATGTGTAATTTAGTGAGCCATTATATTGTGGGTATCAATTGAAAAATTTAGATGAGATTACTTAGAGATGATGTGTACTGTGAGATGCAGTGGTCCAGGAGAGTATTCTGGGACATGTTTACATCCAAGGACATCCATAGAAAGAAGATCCTGCAGAGGATAAGAAAAAAGTCTGCTGAGAACGCCAATAAGACCGCCAAGAGAAACTGCACTCTGAGAGTCCAAGAGAAGAAAGATCGTAATGATTTTTTATATCTGTTAAAGTTTTAAATATTTTTTCTGGACATACTAGCCAATGTAAATAGGAAAGAGAAAGAAATTATAATATAAAAACTGGAAAGTTTTTATATATTGTTTGAAGCGTCCATGATTACTTAGAAAATCAGTTGAAAATGTGATTGCAAACACTAAGAGAATTTAATAAGCTGGCTAGGAACAAAGTACATACAGAACGCAATGGTTTCTGTTTATATAAACAATGAGTTGGAAGATTTAATGGAAAAAGGCAATCATCTCTAATAACAGCAATAAGAGTTAATATTGAATGCTATTATTAAAAGAATATTGAATGTTATTATGTGCTAGGCTCTCTTCTAAGTGCTTTCATAGCTCTAATTTATTTAATCCTCCTAGTAACTGCACTTGACAGATGAAGAAATAGAGACAAAGAGAGGGAAAGTAACTTGCTCATGTTTATACAGTTAATAATTGGGAGACAAATATTTTAAATCTAGAGAGTCTTAATCCATAGGCTGTGATCTTAACTTGTACATGCTATAGTATGTAGTTAATCTCTTTAGGAAAGAAAAGTAGTAAGGTAATACTCAGGAATATGAGTATATTTAACAAGAAACACCAAAGATCTATATGAAAAAATGTTAAAATACTACCAATGAAGAAAGGAAGTCTTGGACAAATAGAAAAGCATATCATGTTCTTGGATAGAAAAATTTCACATAAAAATATAAGTTCTCCCTAAGTTCATCTATAAATATAACTTGATTCCAATAAAAATAACAAAAGAAGGTTTTTTTTTTGTGAAACTAGTTTTAAAGCTCATATGGAAAAATTTTTAAAGGAAACTTCATAAAAGAGTATGGTTGACTAAAACTAACGGATTTCTACAAAGAGCCAAGAATAAACAAGACATATTGAAAAAGAAAGTATGGATGAGGGAAGGTCTTGCTTTATAGATACTGAGATTTGTAAAGTTCTAGTGATGAAGACACTGTGGTACTGGTACAGGGATACAGAGAGAGTTAAATGGCACAGCATGGAAAACTGGGAAGCTGACCCAATGTGTACCCAGTCTCTTAAATATGGCAAAGGTGACATTCCCCCACCCCCCAGAGCAGCTGGGGAGATGAGAGCCCTGTAAAGAGGTGGTATTGATAACACAGGGATGTCTGCTTTTACCACTCTTATTCAACACAGTACTGGAAGTAATAGCCACAGCAATCAGACAAGAAGAAGAAATAAAAGGCATCCAAATTGGAAAGGAGGAAGTAAAACTATAATTATTCACAGATGACATAGCATTGTATATATAAACCCTAAAGACTCTATCAAAAGACTACTAGATCTAATAAATGAATTAGGCAAAATAGCAAGATACAGGATTAATATTCAGAAATCAGTGGCATTTTTACACACCAAAAAATGAACTACCAGAAAGAGAAATTAAGAAATAATCCCATCTACTATTGCAACAAAAAAAAAATCATAAAGTGCCTGGGAATAAATTTAACTAAGGAGGTAAAAGACCTGTACTTGGAAAAGTATAAGATACTGAAGAAAGAAATTGAAAAAATGTTCCTGGATAGAAAAATTAACATCATTAAAATATCCATACTACCCAAAGCAATCTACAGATTCAGTGCAATTCATGTTAAAATACCAATGGAATATTTCATAGATCTAGAACAAATACTCCAAAAATTTATGTGGAACCACAAAAGACTCTGAATAGCTTCAAAAATCTTGAGAAAGAACAAAGTTGGAGGTATCACATTACCTGATATAAAATTATACTACAAGGCTGTAGTAATCAAAACATGGTATTGGAACAAGAACAGGCATATAGATCAATGGGACAGAATAGAGAGCCCAGAAATAAATCCATGCCTTTATGGCCAATTAATATTTGACAAAAGAGGCAAGAACATACTACATGGTAAAGACAGTCTCTTCAATAAATGGTGTTGGGAAAACTGGACAGATACATGCAAAAAATGAAACTAGATCATCAACTTACACCATACATGAGAATAAACACAAAATGAATTAAAGACTTAAATGTAAGTTGCAAAGCCATGAAAGTCCTGAAAGAAAACATAGACAGTAAAATTTCAGACAACTCTTATGGCAATATTTTTACCAATATATCTCCTTGGGCAAGGAGGGAAAAAGGAAAAAATAAATAAACGGGACTACATCAAACTAAAAAGCTTCTGCACAGCAAAAGAAACCATCAACAAAATGAAAAGGGAACCCACTGAATGGAAAAACAGATTTGCCAATGATACATCAGATAACAGGTTAATTTCCAAAATATATAAAGACCTTGTACACTCAACAAAAAAAAATCCAATTAAAAAAAATGGGCAAAGGACCTGAATAGACACTTCTTTAAAAAGTACATACAGATGATCAAGAGACCTATGAAAGAAATGCTCAATGTCAACTAATCATCAGAGAGATGCAAATTAAAAGCACAATGATGTATCTCCTCACGCCTGTCAGAATGGCTATCATCAATAAATCAACAAACAACAAGTGCTGGTGAGGATGTGGAGAAAAGGGAACCCTAGTGCATGTCGGTATGAACGCAGGCTGGTGCAGCCACTGTGGAAAACAGTATGGAGTTTCCTTAAAAATTTAAAATGGAACTACCTTTTGATCCAGCAATCCCACTTCCTGGAATATACCCAAAGAAACTCAAAACACTAATTTGGAAGAATATATACAATCCCATGCTCACTGCAGTGTTATTTACAACAGCCAATATCTGGACACAGCCCAAGTGTCTGTACCTAAATGAGTGGATAAAAAAGCTGTGGTATATCTACACAGTGGAACGCAATGGTGCCATGAAAAGAAGGAAAGCTTACTTTTCGCAACAGGATGAACCTGGAGATTATTATGCTAAGTGAAATAAGCCAGTCAAATATCATATGAAGACAAATATCATATGATTTCACTGATGTGGGGAATCTGATGAACACAATAAACTAAAGAAAAAATGGAAACAAAGGCACGGGCACAAGGAACAGACTGACAGCTTGGTCAGAAGGGAGAGGGGAAGGGATTAAGGAACACACCTGCACACGCACGCGCACACACACACACACAGACAACAGTGTGGTGACAGCTGTGGGGAAAGAGGGCTGGGGTTGGTAGAGGTGGGCAACGAGGGGATAAATGGCGGCGGAAAAGGACTTGGGTCTGGGTGATGGGTGCATGATGTAGCACTCAGATGAGGTTTTGTTGAATTGTTCACTGGCAACCCTGTCTGGTTTCTGAACCAGTGCCACCCCAATATCAATAAAAAAAAGTGGTATTGATAAAATTGGGTATTTGCCTGAGTGGTAGAACGTGGAGTATGGTTCATACATACACAAAAAAGAGCTATGAGGAATTACAGATTGAAACATAATGATAAATAAGGATTCTTTATTTGTTTTCAGATAATAATTCAGGGGAATAATTTCATTATCTGATGCAGAAAATGATATCCCAAATGAGAAAAAAATATGAATACAGAAAAAAAATATGAATACATCTCTGACATTAAGCATATGAAAAATTTGTTTATTAAAGGATATAGTGAAGGATACGATGAAATTGAAATGACAAACCACGGAAGATAACATATGTCATACATGTAAGTGACAAATGGGTCCTATCTCAAATATATGAAGTATAACAAACCTATAAGCAAAACATGAAAGACAAAAGGCAAATCTATAAAATGTAGGGAAAGAGCCTGAGCCGAGCCGGCCTCAGAAAGTAAATTCCCATCAGTTTGGTTAAACAAGTATTTAAAAATCTGAGACCATCAAATGCTAGGAGAACAGAGCACCCAGTAAACTCTCACTGCTGAGGCAACACCAATTGATCAAAGCAACGGTTTGTCATTTTTTAGGAATGCTGTAGATTTATATATCTGGTGCCTTAGCAATTTTACCCCTAGATTTGTTCCCTGTAGAAATGTGCGTATATACTGCACACAAAGAATTCATTTTCCAAACGTCCACAGTCACACCACGCAGCTTATGTTGCCACAGGCCCAGGAAGAAGACTCGGTCTATCCACCAGAATGTGCTTATTCGGCAAAACTTAAGTTTGAGTACACCGAAAGATAGGGAAAATGCCTAAGAAAAGTTTCTTCTCTTTCAAGACCTTGTATTTAGAGGCATAAAGCAAAACGTGACCATTTAACAAATCCAGGCACCTATGATAAGAGCCAGAGGAAAAGAGAAGAGGTTTCGAGGACTGGTGCGGTCAGCAGAGCTGCCTGGGAGAGACGGGATGCAGTCTGACAGGGAGCCTGCAGGAAGGATTTCGACAGCTGAGCGCACTGCCATATCAAGCGTCATGCTCATAATATCTCCTCTTTCCCCACACGAGCTCTAAATGTTCTGTGCTGTGACTTGAAAACGTATCTGCATTTAATCAACTCCCAATGACTCGTGCCAGGGAAAGGAATAACTCCAAACCAATTTACTTTGGAATTGGACGAAAACGTAGGCTAGGACTTGAAGTCTCCTGGTCCTCCTTACTTTGGATTATTTCGGCTAATGTTAAAAGAAGCCTGCATCCTCGAGGAGCACGGAGACGCAGGGCTCAGCTTTAGATGCTGGTGAGAGGGAAAGCCACGCTGGGACGCAAAACTAAAAAAATGCTTCTGAATCCATTTCATGTTGTCAGGGCTAAACACAAACAGCCTTCGAACATCTGGGATTTCCTCATTTTAATTCCAAATTGTCATATTTTTACACATTCTTGCTTTTGGTGCTCGGACAGAAAATCCCCCCCTCCCCCCAATGTGATTTGTGTCCACTTACAAAATTGTTGAGAGTTCCCATCCGAGGGGGTGCCTTGGATTTTCCCATGGAGACTGTCTTTTAAAATGGCAAAGCTGGTGGGAAGGGAAGAAAAAACTAGACAACAAGAAAGAGAATGTCTGCATTAAAAGTCGACATCAACAGCAAACTAAGCCATTAAAGAAAACGTGCTAAAATCTTTCCTTTCCTTTTAAAGGGATATGCGATTTGGCATTGAGGCCAACTTCAAGATGACAGCTTCGTGGAATTTCAGGTCGCCCCATGCTTTTGCGGTGTATCTCTTTTCTCTGCTTTCGTTTCCCCCTTAACACCTATCGTTACCTACACACAGTAATACTCTCTATTTATTGTATCTTGTTGATGCTTTGTCTCCACCACTAGAAGTTACACTCCATGAGGGCAGAGACTTTGCCCAAAACAATGTGTTGAAGGTAAAAGTATACATGTATACACACATACACTTGTTATTGAATGAATTTCAAATGTTTGTGCTAATAAATTTAAAGTGATTTTACATAATCTTGAATGAATTTCAAATATTTGTGCTAATGAATTTAAAGCGATTTTACATAATCTTGAAGTAATTTTTATATTCAGTTTACCTTGAATAGATCTCATATTTCTACTGTAAAGAGAAACTTGGATTCAAACTTGACATGACAGTGTCTATTCCTAAAATGAGATTAAACATAGAGAAGATAAATTTGAATATGTGGTTTTTCAATAACAATAATATGTTATTGTCAATCATGAACATATTCTACAGGGTAAATTTAATAACGGAAATAACTGGGCTTTGTCTAGTTATCGCAGGAGTAATATAAGCTAAAATCAATCAGTCTCATGAGTAACACACAGTCCAACAGATGACCCGATGACAAAGCCCAATACAAACTAATCTGTTAGTGTTAAGTATCATCAAGAATAACTTTAGCAGAGCAACAACCTTGAACAAAGTTCCCTTAACTATTTCATAATGATTATTATCAAGCAGTTTGTACGAATGGAGCCAAGATTCCTTATAAATAAGTTATTCAGTTGAAAAGCAACTTAACACTGTGACAGGTGGCTGAGTCAGGTGTGTAACATGTAGACAGGAGGAAGTACGGGTGCATTTTGTATCCTGCATTGGTCAGAAAGCGCCCAAGGCTTTCGGAAACCCTCAGGTACACCGCTGGCAAACTAGGGCAAACTGGATAAAATAACCGGGACGGTGCAATGCCTAGAAGTTATTTTAAATAAATAAATAAACAGTCAGATGAGCTTTATTATTGGAACAAACTTGTTTAAGAATCTACAGATGCTCGGCATAAATAAGAAAGTATGCGGATAAGGAAGAATGAAAATTGTTAAAATCTTGGAATAATCGAATACCTGGTAACGCAGCTAGAATTGGCGTACATTACTCTCGTGAGTCTAAACAGAACCAGTAAGTAAGTGAAGTTACACAGAATTAGACTGCTATTTACTGTAAGAAAAAAAAACACCCCTGTGAACATTGCAAAAATAAAATGACCTGCCCTGTGAGGTAATAACCTCCGGCCAGTGGAGGAACGAACTCCGAATCGTGAATGCCCAGCAGGCGGTGGTCATGTTTTGTACGTTTCTGTACCTTTAACTGATGCAATGTGTCCACGTGTAGAAGACCTGTGAAGGGCTCAAGAGACTTTGGTGGGATGCACGAATGGGTGGTTTTTGGACCTCCGTGAATACCTCCACCTTTCTGCGTGGCCCAGGCCACTTGCGAAAGGACACCAGTGGACTTGGTAAAAGGACGGTTGGATAGAAAACACGCTGTGGAAGCGAAGTGCACAGTGAACATGTTTTCAGACCCCTCTGCCCCAGAGCCATCTGCTTACATTCCAGCGGAGTAACACCCAGAGATTTCCTCTTTCCACCCTCAGAGAAGATGTATTTACATTCCACAGTGAAGGATTTTCTCTTTCTGGAAGAGAGGACAGGCTCGTGGGCCAGCCATCGGATATAAGCTTTGAGTCTCATAATTGCAGGGCCCCTCCTCTGTGGTACAACCCTGGTAAAAAGTTCAGGTGCACACCTGCCTTCACTGCGTTGCCCTCTAGAGGGTTGGAACACTGATGGAAAAACCTGTGGGTAATGACCTGTCCTCTGATCCAGACAGTCTGTGTCTTCTGTCAGGGATCCATGTCCATATCCACATCCATGTCCATATCTGCATCCACATCTGTATCTTTATCGATGTATGTATGTACACTTAAGAGATGGAAGGAAGGCAGGGAGGGAGGGAGGAAGGAAAGGAGAGGGAGGGAGGGAGGAATTCCAGGATTCTTTACATTCCTAAATGGATAAAAAATGTTACAGATAATGATGGAGGCCTATTCAGCGTTTAGATACATGTTATTCTCACTTTCCAGATTATCCTTGGTAATTTTAAGTGGTATTTTCAGTCCCATGCCAACAAACCCACCAAACAAAATTCAATTTCTGAGAAAAAAAATAATTAAGAAGGCTAAAGAGGATGCGATGTTTTTGCTTCTAAATATCCACTAGAAAATGTATGACTACTTAGAAGAGGAAGCAAATTAATCATTTTTCTTCGATAAAAGCATTAGTGAGAAATTGCCTGAGAAAAGGCAGGGCAGCTTGAGGTAGAAGAGTTATAATAATAACAAAGAACCTCTTTTGGGAGATAACGCGAAGGATTCCATACACACAGCCCTTAACATGGCAGGAATGGAAAAAACAACCAGCTGGCCTGCATCTTCCTCGGGACACGCTCGGAATACACCAAATTCTTCCCCGAACAGAAGAGTAACAAAATCTGTTAACCCAAAGATATTAGAAACGTTAACTTTCTATTTTGCTGGCATTTGGGGCCTTGAGATGTGTGTTAGTCAAACAAGCCAACCATCCATTTAACTACAGGCATTTAGGTTTTGTTGTTTCTCTCAAGTCCATTAGGATAGAAAGCGATCCACGAAAAACTTTAAAAGGACTGATTAACACATATCTAGTTTCTGTAGTTAAACTATTTGAACGCTCTTTACTCGGCCTCCTCCCCCCGCAAGTTTTCGGGTGATTCACCTAAAAAAAATCTCTCTCACTGGCAGAAACACATGTTAACTACATTTATACACTCAGTAGAAAAGAGACCGAAATATTATGTTACCGAGTTCATGATATGCGTATCTTATAGAATTGACTGTAATCAACATCTGTGACCAAGCGGGCCTCAGATCAAACCGTGCCTGGGAGCAAACCGCCGCGCACCACTCCCCCGAGCACCCCTCCCGCTGACCACTGCCCGGCAGGGCCCCTCCGACCCTAAACCGCAGCCTGCGCCCAGCCTCGCCCCGGCTGCCGCATGCGCACTGGGGGTCTCCGTCCTGCCGCTCAGTGTCAGCAGGTTCGCTCAGTGCCGACAGCGGCATCGTGTTACACACGCTGCGCCCACGGGCTGCAGAGATGCTCTTTGAAGACGAAGTTATCCCGCGACCCAGGCGCGAATGGCACAGCCACACTTTGAGAAAAGACAAAGGCACCGACAGGGTAGTAGCTGCGCTGAAGCGTGACATGCTCTGTCTGGCTGTCACACCAGTGAACGGTTTCAAAGCAGGTCCCCCAGCCTCTTATCTAAACCGCAGGGTCACCGGCCGGGCCTCCTGCCGATTTTGAAGGCCACGGGACAGGGGTTCAGGCTCATCCTGAAAGACCCCAGGACGGGAACTAAACCGCAAACAAAACCTGCCCGCAGGGCCATCTTCGCCCAAAGTCAAGGTTCCTGTTCCGCTTGTCAGAACTCTAAGGGGCACGGGTCTGCATTGTCCTTAGTGCTTCTTATTGGTGAACATCTAACACGGTGGCCACTAGGAGTCAAGGACTCGAAGGGTAGCAGGATGCGAGGACTTTCGGATGTCCGCGTGTGCTGGAGTACTGGGTGCGCGCTCTGGCGCTCCTTTACTCACAGACAGGGAGTAGCCTGGTAGCTCGTCCTTCTAATCCTAAGGGGGCAGGTATCACCACTTCCCCCTTCCACGGCCCTCTGCTCCTGGACCCGTGCCCAGCTACGAGAAAGAGCGGTTGGGCCGCTGCTGCAGCTGCCGCGTGGCTAATGGCAAAGCAGCCCAGGAATGCCCCTCTCGCTGGGTCTGCTCTGCGCCAACAGGCTCGCCCGATCTGAACAAAAACCCAGTCAAGGCGCCTGGTTGGCACCGGGCAAGCAACACATCTTGGTGCCTCACGAGAGCTGTGGCTGAAGTGAGCAGCTGTTTCCAGATGACGTGGGCGCAGCACAAAATGCTCCCTTCCCCCAGGGGCTGCCCTGTTGCCAGTGAATGCTGAGATGGCGACCCCCGGGGCACCTCGGAGCAGCTGAGGTCTCGAATGTGCCCTGCCCCGGGAGAGGCTCCGTGGGGAAAACAGGGCCTGATGCCAAATAAATGAAAGGAATACTGCACATTTAGGTCCTTCTAGAAGATTCACAATGTGCATTATTCTATTAAATGTCCGGAGAAGTCTCATTGCCAAGAAACCAGAATACAGATCCGATCAGCACGTTTTTCTTTTTTCTCCCTTGCATGGGGCTCATTAACATCGCATACAAAATACACTGGGAAGTGAGCGTGTTCGTGCCAAACCCTCATTTTTCCATAGGAAGAAACTGGCTTGACGTGAGAGAAAGCAACTTGTCCCTCTGAGGAGGGTTTGCTTTTCTTGCTGCCGGGGGCTGTCGTGATCGTATTCTTGACCTTGAACACTGCATTTCGGCATGCCCAGGTGAGCAGTCCACCCTCACACTGATCATCTCTGGCTACAGGGTAGAGTCTGGGGAAATGAGTGCTGCTTAGGCAAACTACTAACTTCAGGAAGGGGTTGTGTTGTGAAAAAAAAAGAAACAAAACAGAAATCTATTCAACTGTGGAGAGACGTTCTAGCAAATCTGAAATTAGCCCAAGCTACAAAGTTCTCGACGGTGTATTTCATTTGAAGGTTGCCCTCACACACGGATTTCCTCATTTTCATACAAAATTCCTAACAAGCCCTCGCTTGACACGATTTACCGGTTCTGCACAGAAGCTCAGTGTCGTCAGCCCAACTCAACGTGTCGATATCCTCTAAGTCTACAAAACCACACAGGACTATCAAGAGAGCTTCCCTGCACTTGAGAGCTGGAGGACCAGCTGCAGGACAAAGGAGCATTCCCTACAGGCGACGCCAGCTGGTCTTCCCTGGCCACACTCTGACCGTGGCCTGAGCCAATGCCAACTTCCACAGTGAGTAGCGAGCCAGCAGGCACGCACTGTTTATGCGTGAGTAGTGCATGATGCTAACTCCCAGAGCCATGTGCTCTCTGCTAACCTCAGGCACAGCCAGAATGCAGGGGTGCTCCCTGCTGTGGGAAGAAGAAGAGGGGGCAGAGCAGGAGAGCAGAGGGTGAAAGGTGGGCATCCCAGAATCCCTCTCTTCCTCAGACATCTAACGTGCTCGCAGTCAGATTCTCGTCCTTGTTTCTTCTCAGGCAGCGGGGCTGCCTTCGTGTGCATGCGTGTCATGGCAACAGAAATAAGCATTGTTCTCTCTCCCTGAATCCAGGATTTGGCATGAAACCACTCTGAACACAGAAAGTATATGCACGGTCGCCTAGTGTTTAGCAGTCCAAAAAGAGGTACGCATTCTCAAGGAAAATTATTTAAAATTTAAAAACGGCCAGAGGTAGAAAAGTTCAAATGCTCTGAATGCCACATTTTATGGAGCATGCAGCATCAAATCAGACAGATGGACATTTATCAGGATCCAAGTCTTTAAAATGATGGCTGGCTTTCTAGGTACAGGAGGTTTGCTCTGGTCACCTGAAGAAGAGAGGACTCAACCCGCCACACCGGCGAGATCTATGAGTATCTGAGCTAGAAATGGTGCCCAGTGTGGCCACAAAGAACCCTCCCTCCTTCCCTCTTTCATCCTTTTCTCCCTTCCTTCCTCCTTTCTGCTACTTACTGGGACAGGCAGGTGGGTGGCTACCAGGAATATGGCAGTGAGACGCAGTGTTTCAGGGGCTTTGGGAGCTTGGACACTGACATGGGAAGCATGCCTCGGGGTAACGCCTCCTGGGGATGAGACCAGCAGACCAGCCTGTGCAGCGAGGTACGCTAGCTCCCCCGTCTCTGTGATTCCGCTTTCTCTGGTTTTGGTTACCTGTGGTCAACTGTGGTCCAAAAATATTAACTGCAAAATTCCAGAAATAAACAACCATGAGAATATTTTTACACCATGAGAAGATTATACAACTCTGTGACACCCTGTTTACTAGAATCTTTGAGTCACAAATGTATCAGAGCATTATCTTGTGCTAACAAAGCTTCTAGGAATACACATGCTTATATACTGCTCAAGGGCAGGGATATTCTACCCCGAACTCTTCTCCTACCTTATTTAGCCCAGTGACTGCCCAATAGATGAAGTCTTTCCAGAAGGTATCCAGTCGTGTAATACGAAAAGCAGAGACATTTATTGCAGAAGATACGAGATGTAAGAAACATTGTACAGAGAACAATGATGCCTCAGGCCCCTTCAAAGTAGGCACCTTGGTACCTCACACAGCTCTCTCAGTCACCATCAGCTGCCCTGTTGTATTTTGCTGAATCTCATTGATGGTCTGAAATCTCTTCCCTTTCAAAGGTGATTTTAGTTTTGGGAAAAACCAGAAATCACAGGGTGCCAAATCTGGGCTGCAGGGGCTGAGTCACCTGGGTGAGTTGATGTTTTGCCAAAACACTCTGCACGAGACACGATGCAGGAGCGGGCATGTTGTCACGATGAAGATGCCAATCACCGGTTGGCCATAGTTGTGGCCTTCTGAATCATCCGAATAGTTTCTGTGGAGGAATGTTCAAGCTTAATGCAAAATTTCATGCAGATTTGTTGCTCTACTAGGTCAGTCATTTTGAATGTGATGGCCACCCAGCACACAGGCTCACTCAACGGCATCTACCACCTCCACTGTGAAGTCGTCATTGTTCATGCACGCGCATTCCAGTCCTTGGCTGCCGGGTTACACTGATGTTGTGCAAGCTGTTCTCATTACACTACCAATGGTTGGACATTTTCTGAACAGACCTTACATGCTTAAGATATGCAAGTCAAGTGATATTCCAACAATGTCGACTGAATTGAGGAAGAATTTAAGAGGAGACTGAACCCTTCTTTTTTACCCTGAATTGTCTAAGTATGTGTGAAATTTACAGATTAAGTATTTTTCTCATTCTCAAGCATCAGGATTCCAGAGTTCTTTCTAGAATATTAGGGGTACACTATCAAATTTTACCAAAATAAGACATTCTACTTTTTAATGTAGGAGAATGTGTATCTGCAGTATTTATTTCATGTGCATATTCAGTAAAATCGTGTACGAAGTGCACTTGAAGAAGAGGAATTCTGAGAAACAGTTCAATGGGTTTCACCTTTGTTCCTGTGGTATATTTCCTGGTAGAAGTTTGTTATCCTAGACCTTGACTCTGCCCATGTTTCTCTTCTTGGCACCCCCCTTTCTGGGAAAGTCCAGCCAGCTCTACTTGTGTGGCATGGGAGAGATGAACATTCTTCAGAAGAATAAGTTATGCAACTGAACGGATCAGTGATAACCATGCTTTAAACTAAATTGAAGAGTAGCCAACAATTAAACTGGCCAATACTTCAGTGCCATCTCGGCCTTACTTGAACATATTTAATATATCTGTGACTGTTTACCTTTCTGCCCTACAGAATGAGAGTGTAAAACTTCTGTGCTAATAAGCAGGGAAGACCCAGCGAAAACAAAACTCTCTCCTAGAAAGATTTCAATGAGCTATTATTTTCTGGCAATGGCTCGTCCTTCCTGACTAGATTTTGATGCAAATTTTTCATTCGAGGTCTGAAAGGTGCTTTAGGGCTTCTAGAGGAGAAGTTTTGTATAAACATTGCGTGTTTGGATGGGGTCAAATATTCGTAAAATACAGTTCAATTCACTAGAGCAACAGAATACAAACACAAACTACATCTGGAAAAGGAGATGAAAACGGAAACACGGGTGGTCACTTTCCCAACCTATACTCTCCCTCATAAATCAGTGTGCTTCTACAATATATCATCTCTCCAAACTCTGAAAGCTGCAGAATCATTGCATGGAAAAGTGGCCGAATGCCTAAATCATCTCCAATCGGCCCTACAGCTTCCTGAATCTGCCAATGAATGACACCTGTTTGCAAAACGTTGGTTTTTCTCCATGTGGGCTGCCTTTCAGCTCCACGCCTACTCTTTGGTGTAGCCATTCAATGACCACGGTCCTCAGTTGTTTTTCCAGAACATTCTGTCATCTCTCCCTCATGTGTTTCTTTCAAATATGGTCTCTGCTATTATCTGTTGGATCTTTGGTTGGAATTCCTAGAAAAAGCCTCCTGGGAAGGTGTTTGTTCTGTTCACTCTCTTATTTGTGCCTTGGAGGCCCATACAAATAAGACACTTGGAACCAGAACAGAACAAACCATTTTATCTTTGAGTTGTGTAGACCACAACAGAAACCTCACCTGTGACACACAATCAGGCAATATTTGACTTCAGCTTGTCAAAAGACGGAACCCTCTCGAAACATCTACACTATGTACCTTCATTCTCGAGTGGTGATAATGGAGGGGTGGGGCGGAGTGGAAAAGGGGGTGAGAACAGTGAAATTCTTTCCCCTCCACAAAAAAGTGATGTTCCTTTAAGTAGCAACTGAATTGACAGTAAAACTGTGTAAACCCAGCAGGCCTTAACAATTATCTGCACTTTTCA
>PVKM010037283.1:0-14507 GCA_004027735.1 Carollia perspicillata | reverse complement strand
CCCCCTCCATTCTTATCTGTAGTCCAAGGTTACTACACAAATCAGTCTGTGTCTCTCCAGCTCCAGCCTTTCACTCTCTTTGAAGTGCACACTTGTGAAGCCAACAACTCCATTGCCCTGACACACCTTTCTCCATCTTCTGGGATGGGCACACTGCCAGATCACTGCAGTGGTCTGTAAGAGGCTCAGTCCACTGGGCCCCAGCATCCAGGGCTGCTTGCACCCTTGGGAGCTGGCAAAACATTCCCAACCTGCATGTCTGTGTGCTGCTTTCAGGGCAAGAGAATGGTAGCAGTTCGGGACCCGTACCATGCAGGTTGGGACTTCAGTGTCTCATGGTCCCACCACTGGTGGGGTGCACATCCTGCATGAGCCTGCCCCAGACCATGTGAGCAAGGTAACACAAAAGCCACTAGCTGGGCCCATCGTCCACTGGGTCCCCAAAACATCCAGGCTTCTGACTGGGCTGGAAAGAGGTAGGAAATAAAGTGAGATTCTCTGTGTCTTCCATTTTTAATGTCTCAGCCCCAAATCCCACACAGGGTGGAAGTGTCCAAATTCCCAGCCTTTTTGGGCCAATGTTCACCATATACTTCAGCCCTCACTGTGTCTCTGCTCCTCCTCCCACCACCATGATCCACAAGTAGGTAGGTGTTTTCCAGCCACGCAGGGCCACCACATCTCTGCCGGGGTAAGGTGTCACCTTGTTACACATGTGTTGTTACCTTTTCAGCCCTACACAGGATCAGTGCAAGTTGCCCCTGGCTGTGTCACACCACACTATTCAGTTGCCAGGGCAACACATGCTGGTGTGCTGTGCTAGCTTGTTTACTATTGCCTGGTGGGTATGGAATCACACCCTAGCTCTGGTTTCAACCCTGGGCTGCCGTTGGCACTTCCCAACCCCTCTTGGGAGTACATCTTTTCTCTGCAGGAGTGCGGCCTCTCACTCCCCAGTGATCTGGCCAGACCATTCTGTTACACTACTAGCAATGAGGTAGGAAATTAGTAAATACATTTGGTCCCCTAATCTCAAATAAAAGCTAAATGCCCAAAAGGTGGATAATAGTCTTACATTTGTAAAGGGGTTTTCTTCCCAGACAGCAAAACAAACAAACAAACAAAATAAACAATGCACTAACTGTACTGTGCATATTTCTAATATTTTGTATACATGTTAGTAAAATTATTTTCTTTTTATTTCAGTTAAGCACTTGACCAGCTCAAGTTCCATGGGCACTTGAGGAAGTATAATGGCTGATTGTCTCTCACTCCAACCTTACTCATTTAGCCCCCATGCTCACTATTGACTCCTTCTAAGGACCTCCTGACTACAGACCCTCTAAGTCACATCAGCTCATACCCACCTGGAGCCTTTGTGCACACATTCCAGTGCAGCCTGGGTGCTTTCTCTGCCTTACACCTGACTCCTTTGCCTTTATCTTTCAACCTCAGACTGGCCTTTCTCTGGTTCTCTACCAAAAAGGGCCATCTCTGTGATATTATCATTAAGTTTATCACTCCACTGCCATTCTCGTCAATAGTGACTAGGGTAGCCTGTTTGTCCATATCCTTGCAACAGGAGTACTCAAAATTTTTTTCATCCTTGTCAGTCTGACAGCTTGGTTAATTACAGCAGGTATAAGAGAGGATAAACAGATATGCAAATGAGGGCTGAGGTTAGTCATTCATTAATTCATCTCCAGAGCATGCTTGCATGATAACAGTGGTCCCCAACCTTTTTGGCACCAGGGACTGGTTTCATGGAAGACAATTTTTAGACAGATTGAGGGCAGAGGATGGTTTTAGGATGATGAAAGTGTGTTACATTTATTGTGTATTTTATTTCTCATATTATTACATTGCAATATACAGTGAAGTAATTATACAATGCACCATAATGCAGACTCTTTGGGAGCCCTGAGTTTGTTTTCCTGCAACTAGATGGTCCCATCTGGGGATGATTGGAGACAGTGACACCCGATGTGTGTTGCTTATGTCCACTCTACTCCATAATTTCATTTTGGTTGCTATCACTGCAGAAAACCATGCTTCATAAAGATAGGATGTTGGAAATGGAAGCAGGCTTTTCAGTGCTCTTGTGGCAACCTCAGGATGTTCTACCTTGACTTTAATCCAGAATGTATGGAGATTTGAAGTTGTGTCAAACACGCTTTTAAGGCCACCATCATTTGTAATCTCAAACAGTTGATCCTCTTCTAGCACAAAGTTGATTTACTTGTCTTATTTACAAATGGGTCACAGATCCATTCCTTCCCAGTTTGGGGGTCTTTGTGGTTGGGAAGTAATGCTCAAAGTCTTCTGAAAGCTCAGGTAGGTGATCATGAACCAGCTGGGAGGAAGAAGGCCCTGGCTCAGTCTCTTTCAAAATCCCTGTTAATGTTTGAAACATGTCAAAAATCCCTATATTTACTTGTTGCCTTCATAATTCTAGTCTAGCCTTGAATGCAGCCACTGTATCTGCTGACTTGAACACAGTTGTTGTTCTCCCCTGAAATGACAGATTTAGTTTAATGAGCAGGTTGAATATGTCACACAAGGAAGCAAGTTTGCAACCCATTCTTTGTCACTGAAATGTGCTACCACTGCTGACTGTTTTTTTAAAAGTAATCTCTGGAGTGGCTCTCATAACTAAAAATCTCTGGTCAGTGATCTACTTTTAGAAAGCCATCTCACTTCTGTGTATAAGAGGAGACATTTGTGCTCTGCGTCCATCTCCTCACAGCGCTACATAAACAGACATGACTTAAGGGCATGTACTTTAATGTGGTTGATAATTTAAATCACATCATGCAAAACATTGTTAAGTTCAGGTGACATTTTTTGGCTTGCCAGCATTTCTTTATGGATGAGACAGTGCATAGATTCACATTCAGAAGTGACCTCTTTGACCCAAGTAGCAAAACCAGAAGCCATCCAGTCATGGCAGCCACTCTGTCCAGGCATATGCTGACACAAAATGACCAATTCAGTTTTTCTGATATGTAATCATTTAAAGATGAATAGTTCTGCAGCTGTGGTGTTGGTTGGCACCAAAAGTGTACATAACATATCCTCATGCACATCTTCCTGGAAAATATATCACACAAGAACAAACATTATTGCCTTGTTTTGAACATCAGTAGACTTGTCAACCTAGATTGTGTACCACAGTGACTCATTAATCCTCTCTAACAATCGTGCCTCAGTATCCTCTGCTATTTCATCAGTCTAGTTGTGGTGCTAGCTAAAAGAGGAAAAGGTGCCACCTTTTGAACTATAGCCTCTCCTAAAAGTTCACAACAAGTTTCCTTAGCAGCAAGCAGGATCAACTCTTCACTAATAGTAAAGGGCTTCTTAGCTTTAGCAATGTAGTTAGGCATGAAGAATGATACTGTCAGTGCAGACACATTTGGTGAAGTGGTGGCCTTCAATAATTGCTTCTATTCTTTGTGTTCACTTTTTTTTTTTTTTTGAAAACTCCAAAGCCTAGTCTTTTGATACAGAGCGTTTGGTCTCCATGTCCTGAAGCACTTTTGAATGTTCCATGGCTTTGTTAGATAGCCAGTTGCAAGATATTATACTAATTGGGCTTGGAGATTGTGAATCACCTGTTGCAGTGAACCCATAATTTAAGTAAGACTCTTGGTATTTTCTTTTTTAAGTGCAGTTTTCTTTTTGTTGGCAGTCTTAGAGTCTTCTGTAAGTGAATTTAGATACTCATTTATACCTAAATGAATAATTATTCAAGAACTGTTTCATCATTGAGTCTTTCCCCCTTCTCAAAGAACAGTGACATTTGTTTTTTACACATTTTGGCTAGGATTAGTATGCAGCCTTACCAAAAATGTGACCGAGACAAGTGCACAGTGTGGAAAAGAGGCACAGAAGAAAGTGGTAAATAAAATGATGGGTGGGCCACATGTGGACTAAAATATGTCAGTTCTGACTTATAGCCTGCCATCAGATCCAGCTGTACAATTGAAGTACATCGACTCACTTGTCTCTACAAAGCCTGCTACCAGATGCAGCTTAATTGTCACTTACCACTCACTGACATAGTTTTGGTATGAGTCTGAAAGCAATTGATTTATTATGGTCTCTGTGCAGTTAAACCCCTCTGCTAATGATAATTTGTATTTGCAGCTGCTCCCCAGCACTAGCATCTGCACCTCAGCTTCATCTCAGATCACCAGGCATTAGATCCTCATAAGGAGCATGCAACTTAGATCCCTTACATGTGCAGTTCACAGTAGGGTTCACTCTCCTATGAGAAGCTAATGCCTCTGCTGATCAGACAAGGGGCAGAGGTCAGGTGGTAATGCAAGTGATGGGGAGTAGCTGTAAATACAGATGAAACTTCACTTGCCCACTGCTCACCTCCTGCTGTGCAGCCTCATTCCTAATGGGCCATGGGCCAGTACCAGTCCATGGCCTGGGGTTTAGGGGACCCCTCCTTTATAACACTCATTACTATTGGGAATTATTTCACTTAGCTCTTCAGTTATTTTTACCTGTATTCCTCACTGTTCTATAACTTTCATGAGGCCCAGGATGTTGTTTGCCTTTTCACAATAATACTCTGGGATCCTGGTCCAGCAGCTGTTGTATATGAAGTGCTGGAAAACATTTGGGGAGTTAAAGAGTAAATGAGAAAGACAGGGTATCTGCCCTCAGGAGTACAGGGGTTGTAACTGAGATAAACAGTCACTTCACAGTGCTCTTAGGGGTTCAGAAATAGAGCAAGGAGGGAATCAATGGGTCACTCAAAAATTACTCTTGTAGACAGAAACAATATTCTAAATATTAACAACCTGTCAGTACAAATAAGGATCAGTTTGAACAGCCATTAGCCATAGTGTAGGGCAGGGTGTTCACTCTTCATTACTGTGTTGTGCAGATGTAGGGCGTGTTTGGAGAGTGGAGCCAAAGGCAGTGATCAGTTCCTAACCAGCATGGAGGGATTTTCAGTATTTTATTTTAACATCAAGCACGGCTGCATGTGTGCATTTCTATAGAATATCAGCCTCAACCATAGTACCAAGTGGAACCCCGGCTGGTCTTGTTTGTTCTGAAATCCTGTTCTCTGCCTTGATATGCAGGACTCTGATACCCTCAAATTTCACACCTGCACCCTCTTCATACCTGCACAGCTTCCTTTATATGTACTTTAAATAACCAAGCACATTATCATACTGTTGAGGATGAAAGAAATTCTACATATGCTTTGTGGAAAGGATATGGACAAAAAGGCTCTCATAATCACTGTTAATGAGAATGTCAATAGAGGCAATATTTTTTGAAGCTGTCTTGGCAGGATTTATGAAGATGTTAAATGTACATTCTTCATGACCAAGTAATAGAACTAGTATAAATATCAAACAATGTATGCACAGGTATGTTCACTCTAGCACTGTTTTAATTGCAAAAGTACAGCAACAGTGTATATGTCTATTAATGTAAGAGTAATAAATACATTATGGTAGTTTCCATCTAAGAGAACAATGTGGCCCTTAAAAAGTGTTAAGATACATTTTTAAAAGGAATTAAGTGAAAAGGGAAAAAGCTGCCAGAATTATGTATATTATGATCATGTTTGTTAAAAGTAAATGAACACAATCTAAGTGTCTATCAGTAGATGAATGGATAGGCAAAATTTGCTATACAATGGAACATTATTCAGCCATTTCAAGGAATGAAGTTCTGCAATAACATGTATCAGAACTTCATTCCTCTGAAATATTATGCTGAGTGACACAAACAGATAAATATTGAATGATTCCACCTTTATGAAATGTCTAGAATAGGCAAATTCATAGAGACGGAAATTAAATTAGACATGGCCAGGAATTGAGATGAGGGAAGAATGGGGAATTATTGCTTAATGGGTACTATTTGGAGTGATGAAAGTTTTGGAAACAGATGTACAACATTGTGAATATAATTAATGCCACTGAATTATACTTAAAAGTGGTTAAAATGGCAGAATGTATGTCATATATACTTTATCACAATAAAATAAAACTTTAAAGAAAAGGCAAATGAACAGACAAAAATAAAAGCCCCAAACATGCATGCACACCATATGGCCTGGAAAGATACCTTCAAATATTGGGGGTTGGTTATGTCTGATAGATGGAGTTAGGAAAAAAGAGCAGAAGAGGAGAATATTTTATTTTGTACACTTGTGTATTTTTTGCATTATTCTTAGTAGGCATACATTTTATAATGTTTTAAATAGAAGGCTTTTTTTAAGTCAATCTGACCTGTGCTAAAACTTTGGAGTTGATAGTTGGTACAATTTTCTACTTTGTACAACACATCCTGACATCTCTGTTTGCAGTTGAACTTGTTTTGGCCTAACATTCCTGTGCAATGTTTAACCTGAAGTGAATGTTTAATTACAGTTTAAAATACAAAATGGTTTTCTGTCTCTAGATGAAATTACATCTTGTGGAAAAAGTCTCCAAATATTGAAAGAATTTGGGCTTACCTCTTCCTCAATGAAGACTGACTGCTCTATCTAGTAATTTACTGCAGAGAAAAATGCTTCTGTTTATAGTTTTACATTCCTTTGCTTGATAAAGTATTGTAGACATGTTGGTTATTAAAGTGAGTCTCAATATTAGAACACATAGAAATTTTTATAGATAATAAGAGATTTTTTAAAACCTCTAATAAAGTTGCAGAAAAAGATCCATTATAATGAGTTACCTATTTTACAAAAAGTTTAAACCCTATAATGTGATCACAAATTTGTGTAAGTAAAGAGAAAATATGGAAGGATGTATACAGGTATACAGGTTATTCATGTTGGTAACCTCAAGAAAATTAACCGGTAGATAGTATCAGATGAAAGGTTTTTTGTATTTTACATACCTGTGCAGTGTTGAACTGTTATAATTAAGGACTTTTCCTCAAAGGATTATTGAGGTATAACTGATGTACCATAAACTGCACATATTTAAAGAATGCAATTTGTTAAGTTTTGACATATGTATATATGTCATCACCACCACCATGAAACCACAACCACATGCAAGATAATGAAAGCATCTGTTATGTAAGGAAAAGGGGACCCTTGCATACTGTTGGTGGGAATGTAAACTGGTGTAGCCACTGTGAAAAACAGTGTAGAGGCTCCTCTAAAAAATGAAAAATGAACTACCATATGATTCTACAATTGCACTTCTGGGAGGGTATCTAAAGGAAACAAAAACGCTATATCAAAGAGATATCTGTAGCCCCCATGTTTATAGCAGCATTATTTACCAAAGCCAAGGTGTAGAAACAACCTGTTCATTGATGAATGAATGGATAAAGACCTTGTGGTACATATATACAGTGGAATAGTACTCAGCCATAGAAAAGAGGAAACCCTGTCATTTGGGACAACATGAATGGAACTTGAGGGTACTATGCTAAATGAAATAAGTCAGACAGAGAAAGACAAATACTATGTGACCTCATTTATATGTGGAATAAAAAGAAACTCATAGAGATTAGATTTGTTGTTACCAAAGTTAGGGCATAGGGTGGAGAAGAAATTAGATCAAGGTGGTCAAAATGTACAAACTTCCAGATGTAAGATAAAGAAACACTAGGGACATAATGTACAATGTGATGACTATACTTAACACTGCTATATTTTATAAATATAATATGTATTTATATATATATCTTATATATAATATGATGACTATACTTAACACTGCTGTATTTTATATATATTAAAAATATATATAATGTTAAGAGAATAAATCCTGAGTGTTCTCATCTTAAGGAGAAAAATATTGATTTTCCTTTTCTTTTATCTATAAAAGATAATGGATATTAACTGAACTTATTTCAATAATCATTTTATGATATATATAAGTCAAATTGTTATGCAGTACACATTAAACTTATACATCACTCTGTCTATTATATCTCAGTAAAACTGGAAAATGATTTTTGAAAAGCAGCACACATAACAAAAAAAGTCAATGAAAACATCCATCATTCTCAGAAGTTTTCTCCTTTCCCTTGGAAAGCCCTCTCTCCCACTTTGTCCTGGTCCTGTTCTTCCCCAGGTAACCACTGGTCTTGTTTCCATCACTGTACATTAGTTTGCATTTCCTATCATTTCATATAAATACAATCATACACTAATAATCTTTTTGTTTGATTATGGCAACCACTGATTTGTTTTCTGTCTCTACAAATATTTTGCATTTTCATACAGTAGGTACTCTATTTTACTTGACATATTTAAAATTTTTTTAATTAGGGATGTCATTCAATATTGTATGAGTTTCAGGTATACAGCATAGTGGTATCACCCCTATAAGTTCAGTACCCCAATTGACACCATACAAAGTTATTACAGTATTATTGACTATATTCCCTATGCTGTATTTTACATCTCTGTGACTATTTTGTAACTGTCAATTTATGCTTAATCACTTCACTTTTTATTACCCAGCTCCCCAACTCCCTTTCACCCGGCAACCATCAGTTTATTCTCTGTATTTGTGAGTTTGTTCCCAATTTGTTTGTTCATTTATTTTGGTTTTTAGATTCCACATATAAAAGAAATCATGAAATTTGTCTATCTTTGTCTCACTTATTTCACTCAGTGTAATACTCTCTAGGTCCATCCATGTTTTCACAAATGATAAAATTTTATTTTTCTGTGGTTAAGTAGTATTCAATTGTGTATGTGTACCACATCTTTGTAATACAATCATTTATTGATGGTCACTTGAGTCTTGTTTTCTTATCTATTCAACTACCCCATGTCTTTTGATGGGAACATTTAATCCATTTACACTTAGTGTGATTATTGATAATGTGATTATCAGTGAGATTATTGCCATTTTATTATTCATATTTATGTTCTTTTTTCCTTCTTCTTAAAGAAGTTCCTTTAACGCTGTTTATAATACTTATTTGGTGGAGATGAACTCCTTTAGCTTTTTCTTGTCTGAGAAGCTGTTTATCTCTCCCTCAATTTTAAATGGCAGCCTTGTGGTGGAGTAGTCTTGGTTATAGCTTTACATCACTTTGAATATTTCATGCAAATCCCTTCTGTCCTGAAAATTTTCTGTTGAGAAATCAGCTGACAGCCTTATGGGTGCTCCCTTGTAGGTATCTAACTGCCTTTCTCTTGTTGCTTTTAAGATTTTCTCTTTGTCTTCAACCTTTGGTATTTTAATTATGATTTGTCTTGGCATGGGTCTGTTTGGGCTCCTTGTTAGGGACTTTGCACTTCCTGAACTTGCATATCTATTTTCTTTGCCAGAGAAGTTTTCAGTCTTTCTTTCATTATTTCTTCAAATTGGTTTTTAATCACTGGCTTGCTCTCTTCTCCTTCTGGTAACCCCATGATGTGAATGTTGTTACACTTGATGTTGTCCTAGAAGTCCCTTAAAGTATCCAAGTATCCTCATTTATTTTACATTTTTTTCCTTTTCCAGTTGGGTGTTTTGTGCTAGCTTGTCTTCCAATTGTCTTCCAAATTGCTGACTCGGTGCTCTGCTTATCTAATCTGCTGCTGTTGGTTCCATCTAATATATTTTTCATTTAAGATACTGTATTCTTCATTTCTGACTAGTTCTTTTTTATGGTTTCATGTACTTTTTAAAGTTTACCTTATTTGTTGAAATTCTCACTGAGTTCATCCACTCTTCCTCTAAGTTCATCAAGCATCCTTATAACCAATGTTTTGAACTCTACATCTTGTAGCTTGCTTGTCTACATTTTGTTTAGTTCTTTTTCTGAAGTTTTGTCCTGTTCTTTCATTTGAGACATCTTTCTTTGTCTCCTCAATTTAGCTGCCTCCTTGTGTTTGTTTCTACATATTAGGTAGATCTACTACATTCTCCTATCTTCTCAGGGTGGCATTATGTAGTAGGTATCCTGTGTGGCCAAGTAGTGAAGTCTTCCTGGTCGTCTGAGTCAGGCATTCCAGGGGTGTCCCTTACATGGGTTGTGTGTGCCCTTCTGTTGTAATTGAGCCTTGAGTGCAGTTGACACATCAGTAGGTGGAATTGACCCTCAGGCTGACTGGCTATGAAGACTGGCCATGACTACAGCAAACAAGCTTTTGCATGGGGACTGACCCCTGGAGAAGGATTTGCTATAGCAGGGTTCTGGTGCCTGCTGAGTCCATCTTCTGGGTGTTGTTCATCAACTTAATTGTGTGGTACTCTAATGTGGTCCAAAGCTGGTCCCTGGGTGTGTTAGTTCTGGGGCTCCAAGGGGAGGGGCTCCAGTGCAGATTCAGTTCAGCTGCTTCCTTTGCTCAGCCTGGGACCACCTAGTATGAGCTGCAAAGTAATCTGTGGTTGATAGCTGCCTGTGCAGGGCTTGGAGGCACCTGGAAGAGGCTGAGCTGCAAACCAAGACTGGCTACTACTAGAGCCTGGTTGGGGGCAGCTTGGCAAAAAGAATGGGGAACTCCAAGGCCAGCCACCATTTGTTTGGAGTTTGTGGACCTTTCAGAGATTTTAGGGAAATCCACAGTGTAGGCCGAGGCCAGCTGCTTGTGAATAACAGCCACTGAAAGAGGTTTTAGAAAGAGAAATTGGATCAGGCAAGTTCTCAGGGAATCACCAAGGTGGGTGTGAGTTTGGTAGAGACTCAGATGTGGGCCCCTCCTGTGCCTGCAGGGTGGATGAGTAGAGGGCTCAGCAAAGGAGCAATGGTACCTGCCTGGCAGCTCTGTGAAAGGTAAGGCTCAACAAACAAAGAAAGTGTCTGGGAGCTGCCCTGCCTGCTCTCAGGCTGAAGCCTGACAACTTAATTCCTCCCCATCTGTCCCTGGTGCTTTTTGAGCTGCTTCCCAGTGCTGGAACTCAGAGTGGGAGTAGTCCATCAGTAAGGAAGTCCCTCTGGACCTTTAAAAAAGGAATACCTGGTACTCCAGCAGCCTTCCATCTCACCTGTAAAGAATCCTCACTGATTTTCACAGCCAGATGTTATGGGGACTCCTTTTTTCAGCGCTGGTGGTCTGGGTTGGGGAGCCCAGTTTGGAGGTGGGAACCCTTGCTCCCTGAAGTTGAGATATCCTTCTTGATTCTCAACCACCACGTGTGGGAACAGGCACTAGCCTGTTTCCTTCCATAAAGCTGTTTTATTTCCTTGGTTATAAGAGTTCTGTTCAGCTAGTCTTCAGATGTTTCTTAAGGCTGGATGTTCAGTTGTTATTTTGATGTTGTTGTAGAAGGAGGTGAGCACAGTGTATATTTACCTACTTCTCCATCTTGATGGGAAGTCATGCCTGACTTCTTTCCCTCAGCACAATTATTTTGAGGTTCATTGATGTTGTTATGGATATTCCATTTCTTTTTATTAAATAAATGCCAGTTATTTATTCAACTCTGATGGACATTTGAGTTGTTTACAGTTTTTCACTATTATGAAGAAAGCTACTACAAACTTTGATGTTCAAGTCTTTGGATGGACACATGCTTTTATTTCTCTTGGGTAAATACCTAGGACTGTAATTGGTGGATCAGATGCTAGATGTATGCTTAACTTTTAAAAAACTGCCAAACTGTTTTTTAAAGTGATTGTACCATTTTACGTCTCTACCTGCACTGAATGAGAGTTTCTCTTTTCCACATTCTTGTTAATACCTAGTATGATCAACTTTCTCCATTTTATCCATCCTAATAGTTATATAGCAGTAACTCATTGTGATTTTTATCTGTATTTCCCTAATAACAACTTGTTGAATATTTTTCCATATACTTATCTGCCATCTGTATATCTTTTCAATAATTTGTCTGGTTCAATCTTTTGCAAAAATTTTGGGGGTTGTTTGTTTTTTTATTGAGTTTTAAGAGTTCTTTATTCTGGATACAAGTCCTCTATCAGATGTATGCTTTGCAAATATTTTCTCCCACTCCCTAGCTTGTTTTTTTTTCCCTTTTTCTTAACAGTGTGTTTCAAGAAGCAAAAGTTTTTGTTGTGTTTAATATTTTTAATTGTAGGTATTACAATGAGGGCATTTAAAGATATTATTCAGCCATAGGAATATTTATATTTAGATATCCACCTCACATGATATTAAGCATATTAAAATGCACATTTTCACCATTAAAAATAATTTCCTACTCTATACATTTCTTTAAAGACCCTAAAATTTTGCTTTGAAGACATTTGTTACAAGATATTGCCATAGTTTGTTAGGACTCACTATGTGTCCTTGATAATTCATGCCAAGTAAAAAAATCTAACCTAAAAATTATTATAAAACATGATACAATTTTATGAGTATAAGGACTTGTTAAGTAATGAAGTTGATAATGTGTTAACTTTTACAAATATTAAATTAAATATTTATTATTTAGATTGGGTAGTTTTCTTCTCATATTTAGAAGCAAGTAAGGTTTTGGTTTTTGGTTTTTGCTTGTTTTTTAATGTTGGAATATTTTTTTCTTTTTTAAAAATATTTTATTTATTTATTTTTAGACAGAAGGTAAGGAGGAAGAAAGAGAGGGAAAGAAGCAACAATGAGTGGTTACCTCTCACACACTCCCTTCTGGCAACCTGGCTCACAACCCAAGCATGTGCCCTGACTGGGAATCAAACCAGTGACCCTTTGGTTTGCAGCCTGGTGCTCCACTGAGCCACACTAGGCAGGGCCATAGAACAATATTTTTAAATCCCTGGAAAATGTGTCATTTCTATATTTTGAATAAAACAGTTTGGTTAAAGTATATTTAAGAAAAAATATAATAATTAATAAATAAAAAAGAAAACAAATAAACATCTTCCCAAGCATTTAATAAATAATCACTAGGTATAAGTAACAGGACTTGAAACAGACACCTGGAGACTGGCATTTAAAACACTAAATGTCAAGGAATTTGATGTGTTTCTACTGGTATTTGAATTTTTTGCTGAAGTTTGATTAAAACAAATAGACTCTCCTCTGGCTCTGAATACCCCCCTCAAATGATGACTATTATTTTAGATATTTTCCTACTTTTTAATTATTTTTATTTCAAAATTAATTTTGATTTTTGTAAAAATTACTCAAACAGTAAAAGTATTTTGTGATGTGAAAGTTAACTTGTAAACATTTTATACAAACACAAAAGATAGGTATCCTTTTTTTTTCCCTTCAAAGCAAGGAATATCTCTCCACCATTAAAGATGCATGTGAATTTCAGAGAACCTAAATGTTAAATGAGTGCTAGGAATTAAAATAAGTGCTTTTCCTATGGAAGCCTGAAAAACATTAAAAGAAGTGTTAAATGCTCAACATCACCAATTATTAGGGAAATGCATAACAAAAACACAATGAGATACCAGTTCACATCCATTACAATACACACACACACAAATGTATATATACATATACACATGTATGTATACATATATACAAATATATGTATATATACACATACATATAAAGTTTGGTGAGGCTTTGGAGAAATTATAATTCTGTGCACTGATGGTGGAAGTGTAAATTGGTATAGCCACTATAGAAAACAATATGGGGAGTCTTCAAAAAAATTAAGTATTGAATTACCATATGATTCAGCAATCCATGTCTGGATATACACTTAAAAAATTGGAAGCAGAGACTTGAACAGATATTTGTATACCAATGTTCATAGCAGCTTTATTCACAATAGCTAAAGGTAGAAACAGCTCAAGTGTTCATTAAGGAATGAATGGATAAACCAAATGTGGTACATATTGTACATATGAAGAAATATTACTGTTCTTCTGGCCAAAATGGAGGCATAGACATACTGTGCCTCCTCACACAACTGAAAGAAGGACAAGAACAAATTTAAAGACAAAAAACAACCAGAACTAACAGAAAATTGAACTGTATGGAAGTCCGACAACCAAGGAGTTAAAGAAGAAATATTAATCCACATTGGTAGGAGGGACAGAGACAGGTGGCCGGGTGGAGAGGACTCATGGCCAGGTGGGTGCCACAGGACAGGGTAGTCCCACATTTGAGTGCAGATAAACTGGGAAGAACAAATGGGGAGCTTGATATACCACACAACCTATGGTCCCCACGTGGGGAAATAAAACCTCAAAATTGCTAACTGAAAACACCTATGGGGGTTAAGGGGGTGGGAGAAATTCACAGCCTCATAGGAGAGTTCACTGGAGGCACCCACAGGGTGCTAGAAAGTACACAAACCCACCCACATGGGAATCAGCACCAGAAGGGCCCAATTTGCTTGTGGGCAGTGAGGGAAGTGACTGAAAACCAGCAGAGAGCAGAGCAAGCAACACTGTCCCCTCTTGGACCCTTCCCCCACATACAGCATCACAATGAAGTGACATGGGTTGCCCCAGCCTGGTGAACACTCAAGGCTCTGCCCCTTACTATGTAACAGGTGTGCCAAGAAAAAAAAATGGCCTAAATGAAAGAACAAATCAAAGACCCAGAAAAAATACAACTAAGCGACAAAGAAATAGCCAACCTATCAGATGCACAGTTCAAAACACTGGTGATCAGGATGCTCACAAAATTAGTTGAATATTGC
>PVKM010037282.1:0-14513 GCA_004027735.1 Carollia perspicillata | reverse complement strand
CTAATGAGCTCCCAGGTGATGTGGATGGGGCTGGAGTAGCCAGGGCCTCACCCTCTGGCTAGGCCTTATGCCTAAAAGTCTCCTGTAAATCCGTCCTCACTGCTTGCCAACAGAAGGATTGAGTATGATGATCACCAAACGACATCTTGGACCTCGATTCCCAAGTAAAAATACCTATAGCTGTGGTTCTCCCGCCTCAGAGACATCTTTGGGTCCCTTCAAGGGATGGAGCCACAGTGAACACATGTCCTGCCCTCTGGCCACTAAAACAGGAGTTTAGACGTCACAGGTGCAGCTGCACTCGGATGATGTGGGGCGGCGGAGGCAGCGAGGGCTCCCATTTTCCCCCAGCGGAGTTGTCTGGGGGCCTAAACATACCTGCTTCCCGAGAGCCCTCTTTTAAGAAGCAAGTGCCCCTATGGCCCAGGAGCCCCTGGACCCACACCCCGTCCATCTCTATGATTACCTCCCTGTTAATGTTCATTATTTCACACTGAGAGTTGAAAACATAAATAGGTTCAAAAGAATTTAACTGACTTCATGAGTGGCAGACTTATGAAGGGCTGCAAAGGGAGGCAATCCAGCAATTTGGAAAGCCATCTCTAACCTGCTCCGGTGCGCCTTTCCCTTCCTCCTTCGCCCGGTGGACCTTGCGCCCATCCGGTTGGACATTGCGCAAACCCTCTGGCACACCTCCAACCGCCACCTCCGCCCGTTTGACCCTCTCGCTCGATTCAACAATGAGTACAGCTGCAGAGGGCCTCTGAACCGCACCAAATGAGTAGCAGCCAGCCTTGCGGTTACTCAGTTTTGCATCAGGCAGTCCTGAGCTGCCATTTTCTTGTCCAGACATCACATTTCCACCCCTGCAAAAAGTTCTATTGCACGCCACTGTCTAGATGTTTCTCTCCCGAAACCAACAAGGTTCCTCAAGACACCTGACTGCCCCTGCAGGAAAAAAAACCAGGCAACGAATGTTCACATCTACACCTGCACTGCAGACGGCACCCCCTCCCCGTGTTGCCACAGTGCACAACCTGCACCGTCACACGCAGCAGATGCGAGGACGGTCCTTCACTGACCCCTTAACCTTCCACTTCTGTCTGCCTTCCCCTCTTCGACCACAGCCTCCATATTTTTTCCCTTCTGGGAAGGGGGTTGCCGTTGGTCCTTGTATTGGTTTCCTGTAGCTGTTGTAACAAATTATCACAAATTGAGTGGCTTAGAAAAACAAATTTATCCACTCACAGTTCTGGGAGCCAGAAACCCAAGGTCAAGGTACCAGCAGGTACTGCACTCTCTCTAGAGCCTCCCTTCCTTGTCTCTTCCAGCTCCTGGGGCTCCAGGCTTTTTGGGGGGTTTCAGCTGCCTAGCGCCCATCTCCGCCTTTGTCCTCACGTGACCCTCTCTGCATCTGAGTCTCCTCTTCTGCTCTTATAGGGCACACCTGGGTAATCCAGGCGGCTCTCATTTCGGAGTCTTGATTAATTACATCTGCAAGACCTTTTTTCAAAATAAGGCCGCACTCATAGGTTTGAGAGGCTAGGACATGAACGGAGATTTGGGGGAGCCGGCAGCCAACAAACTGGAGCCTGGGTGCATGAGTATGCAGACTGCAGCCTCCATCTGAACACGCTCCCTCGTCCTCTGCCCGACCTCCCCTGAAACGAACGGTTTGCACCTAAAGCAGATGCTCTTGCTACCAGGTCCCTCGCCCACTGCAGTACAGCAGAGACCAACTTGCTCCCTCCCATCGGAGAATCATCTGCAGGGGTGCCCACACCTTTTCTGACATCGGGCACAGGTTCATTTCTGTGTGGCGGTCTGCAGCGACCCAACCCACCCACACACCCTCTCACCACGGCTCCGCCTGGCCAGTCTGCCAAGCTTGGGAAGGCCAGAGCCGGAATGAAGATTGGGCTGGAGGTGCAGGAGGGAAGGGAAGGGAAGAAATAATAATCACAATAAGTAGTAGGTGTTAACTGCTTACACTCTCGGGGTGCCGCCACGTGCCAGGTGCGATTTTCACTCTTTCATGACAAACATCATCCTCACAGCGACCCAGGCAGCAGGTACTCTCATCCCCACATCGGAGGTGAGGGCTCTGAGGCAAAGCAGAATTAAGGAGCCAGGATCTGAACCAAGAAGACTCTGTGTCCTAACCGGTGTGTCTCAGGGGGCTGGGCATTGTCCTGCAAGTGAAAGGCCACCAGCTGCAGTCCTAGTCAGGGCACACGCCCGGGTTGCGGGTTTGGTTCCCAGTCAAGGCACCTAAGAGAGGCAACCATGTTTCTCTCCCATCGATGTTTCTCTCCCTCTCTTCCTCCTTTCCCCTCTCTCTAAAAATAAATAAATTTAAAAAAATTTAAAGACATTCAGTTGTCTGGATGTTTCGGGAGACATGGGGGAGCTAAAAGATTTGACAGAAGAAAGGCAACTCTTGAGAAATGCTAGATTGCCTCCTCGGCAAACGGAGCTTGATTCTCTTTTAACGGCTTTTGGTTGAGAGACTGTGGCTCTTTGAATAGACTCTGAGCCCAGAGCTGGGCTGCCTGGGGCCCAGGATGCCTGGCCTCCACCTCCCTCCATGCTCCCCCAGCCGGCCAACAAACTGCCGGGGGGAATAAATGAAGTCCACGGTTCAAGGTCAGAAGACACTCTCTTCCCTCCCAGCTTTCTCCCCTCCAGCCTTCCTCGATCCCACCCCCATCTCTCCCCACCACACTCACCTGAAAGTTTCTTGTCACCTTAAAGCCGTGAGGTGTTGAGGGGGAGGAGTAGCACCCCAAGGTGGCGGGAGCATCAGAGAGCATGAGAAATACCGAGACCAACCGGGGAAGATAAGAAGGGCTTGCCCTCCTGCGTGTGGAGAGATCTGAGAAGGGCTGAGGGGGCAGGGACAGCACCTAGCCTCCCTTGGGAGGCAGGGAGGGGACATCATGGGGGCCTGAATCCCGCAGCTTTATCAAAGTGAACCAACCACACAGGCTAGATTTCAGAGGTTGGTTTTCACTCTGTCAAAAATTACCAAAGGAGACTTGCAAAAGCAGGAACTGGGGACAATGCCCAGCGCGCTGAGATCACCGCGGCCTGGCCCCACAGGGCTCACCCCACGCTGTGGGAGGAGGGCTGAGAGCCCAGAAGGAGAGCCCCGGTGTGGAAATAGAGAAGTCCGCCTGTTTCCTCTCAGCATTATTTTCCAGTGGAGATTTCAGGCACAAGCCCAGGCTTGGAGGGAGCGAGGGAGACGGGCACCTAGCGACAGGGGAATAAGAGGGTTGACAGTAGATATTTCCTCCTGAGCCAGACCAGAATTTTCCTGGGCAGCAAAGAGGAGCAGAATGGGCCCAGGTTTTAGAGTCAGAGGGCTCTAGGTGGAATCTCTGACCTTCCCCCCTCCCCCGCTTACTGGGTGACCTGGGGAAAGTTCTGTAACCTCACTGGGCCTGCTTCACCTTCTAGGGGAAAAAAAAGGGGGGGACTAAAAGCACCTTGGAAGATTATCAAAGAGATGCTCTACTCATGGGTAGTCCTTCCCGGCTTTCTCCACGCTCCAGTGAGCGCTCTTTTGACATTCAAGTTGAAACTTGTCAGGGCAGGCCTGCCCCTTCTCCTCCCTCCCTCACTCCTCCCTGTTCCCTGGAACTGGACAGGACCGCAGCCTCCCCACAGCCTCCCCACAGCGGTGGGAGGAAGGCTCTGGGGAGGGTCTACCCCCACCAGAGCTAGCACAGCAGGGGGCCTTCCAGGATGTTGGCGCTGCAGCTAGCCAGGTGCCCTCCAGCACGTAGGCTCCACTTGCTTCCTTGGGCTCCTGCAGAAGTTTTGTACCCTCCCCTTCCCAGGGTATCTGTGGGTAGTGCACAGGTAACTAGCTGCCCAGCTAATGCCCCTGGACTGGCACATCGTCCTTGCAGGAAAGGCAGGGGATATTCAATGACCTCAGCCCCGGAGAATGTGGGGGAATTCAGTGAGGCAGGGCCGACACAGGCAGGCCTGAAGGAGAGGTCAGCGCTTGGGCTGGGGAGTTTACGGGATCAGCAGAGGTGTGTCACTGTGACACTGTAGCCTGAGGGTTAGGGTGACCACCCCCCAGCGGCGGGAGATGGGCCACCATCTGGTCTGGGGCCCTGGAGTCCTTGTAGATGGTGCCACCCTGAGTCTGGCTTCTCCTGCGGCTGGCAACTCCCCAGAGAAAACCGAATTGTTTTCAGGTTGTTTTCAAGGCTTCCTTCTGCAGCTGTTGGGCCCCACCCGTTCCCCCAGTGGGACAGAGCTCCCCGGGGAGGGGCAGGGGGCTGGGGCAGAGCCTTTCCCAGGGCCCCACTGGGCAGCCCTGCAGCCTCAGGCCGGGCCTCCTTGGAGTCCTGCCAGCCTCCCTGCCAGACTTCGCTCCTCTGTCTTCCCCCGCAGGAGTGTGTGTGAGGCCCACCTAAGGTTGCCAGACTGAGCAAATAAAAACACGCTATAGCCAGTTAAATCTGAATGTCAGATGAAAACAACAAAAGATTTTTCAATATAAACATGTCCCATACAATAGTTGGAACTTATATTCATCTTGCCTCTTATCTGGCAACCCCGACCCTACCTCATTCTTGAAATTCTAAGAATGTCCTTCTTCTCTGCTTCTTATCTGTGTGGAGACACTAAGACATCAGGGCACAGACAAGGCATTTGTGTTGCAAAGGTTAACCTGGTTCTGAAACTCAAACACGGTTGATGTTTGCAAACATTTCTTAAACTGAACTTTTAAACTATGTATTTCATAGTCGCCTGTTGCAATAAAACCTCCAGCGGATCGTTCCTACTCCTCCCCTTGTCTTTCTTATTTTTGTGACCATGTGTGTTTTGAGGATGCCCCGCTGGTGTATACGAGACGGCCCCATTCTTACCTTATTTATCAAAGTCGTTGAAGGATAAGACTTTTTAACCTTTCTCTTCTGTTTTCTTTAAGAAAATCCCAGCCCTGTTCACCCTGTTTTTCTTTGGAAAGGGAAGCTGTCAGGAAGCTTTCTGGAGAGCGGGGGCTCACTGGTGAATGACAAGCGCCCCGGGGTATGCACACTCCTGAAATGATGTTCTCCACTGGGAGTGTGGGAGGCCCGAGTCCCAGTCCTGTGGGCCAGGGCCACAGGGAAAAATCCAGGTGGGTAAGGCCTGGGACTGTGGGAATATGTCCCTTCTATTTTTGCCTCCTTCTGTTTCTTTTCCCGCCCTTTGTCCCTAGGGTGATGGAAAGAGCAGTGATCCAACAACCACAGTCATAGGAGCAGGGAGTGGCCGGGGCTCTTCCACGGCAGGCACAGAGGTTCCAGGTCTCTGCCACTGGGCAGGTGGCAGGTTCCTGAGCCACCTTCCACGTGCATCTCAGCTTGGACGGTCTGCCCTGGCAGCCACCTGGCTCCTCCGAGGCCCAGCTGTTCCTCTGGGTTACTGTGGACAGACCCTCGGAAGCATCTCGGCCCCCTCCAGGCAGTACCTTGGCAAGGAGCTGGCTAGGGCCCTCCCTGCCCTCTCAGAAAGACCAGCCCCAGCCCTGCTGAGTCCGGGAGCTCAGAAATCAGTCCTCTGACGTCTGTCCTGCTCAGCCCTGCCCAGCAGAGCCTCCCAGACTGGCCCTGGAGCTCCAGCCAGAGATTCTCCCCTCTTTCGGCCCTCCTTCCTCTTTCCACGCCTCCCTGCCAGGATCCCGGAGGACTTTGTGCCTCAGGCCAACATCACACCCACCTTGGCTCAGAGAGTATGAGACAATGTACGTGCCATCCTGGGGTAGTCCGCTGAGCTCCCAGCTGTCAGGAGGGCAGTGGCTTAATGGCGCCCACCTGCCTTGCCTGTGGGCTGGCTGGGGAGGAAGCCCAGTGGTGAGGCGCTGGGTCTCGGACTAGAATTGCTGGGTTCACATCCTGGCTCTCGCACCTACTAAGCTAAGCTACTGAACTTCTCTGCACCTCAGTTTTCTCACCTGTGAAAGAGAGCCACTAACCACCCCTACTCATAAAGCTGTTGTGAGGGTCAAACGCGGCGATGCGCGTAAAGAGTTCAGGGAATGCCTGCCACATGAGCGCTTACCAAATGCCACTTCTTTGCTGTTGTCTGGATCTGCCAGGTGTCCTCTGCAGCTGTCGACCTTCGGTCCCTGCAGCGGGCAGCACACAACATAGGCACTGAAGGGGAGATGGAGAAGTGGAGGCTGTGGTCCTCATTCTCTGCTCCTAGGTCCCCTCGGAGAACACCTGGAAGTACCTGCAGAGTCGGTTCCCTCTGTGCTCTGTGGCCACCTTTGCGTGAATCCTTCGCATGTTCTTCCCGTGTTTAAAGAAAATCCCAAATTAGAGTACCATGCCCCCCCAGGGCACAAGCCAGGAATTCGCCCCCCCCTGTACCCCTGCAGTGGGGAACACACGCATGACCTGGGCTCCACCAGACTCGCTCACAGGAGACCTGGCGGAGGCGGGAGACTCCCACACCTCTCCTCCATACTTTCCGACGCTTTCCTGCAGACGGTGTTGTAGAATGAACTGCATCCACCCCCACTGCCCCCCGACACGAAAGGTATGTTGAAATCCTGACCCCCAGCACTTCCGCATGTGACCTGTTTTGGAGATAGGGTCTTTTCAGAGATAATAAAGTTAATGAGGTCATTAGGGTGGGCTCTAATCCAACATGACCAGTGTCCTTATTTTAAAAAGGGGGAAATTTGGACACAGACACCCACACGGAGTGTGTAAAGTGAACCTAGGAAGGCTCTTTCCCCAAGGAGGAAGGGGCGGCTGCCATGTGCTGCGAAGCTAAGCTGCCTGTCCAGCCTCTCTCCATCTCCATGTTTATGCCAGTGCGTAACGAGGACTGAAGTCACCCAGATAGGTCACCAGGAGTCCACAGGACCCCGCCCAGCAGGGTTCAGCCTGCGGGCCACACCCAGGCCAGTCTGGGAATGGGCTCTGTGTTAAGAAACCTGAGCCTCCCAGATTGCACACGGGGCTGGGTGTGTCCCTCACAGAGAGCCCTTTGTGCCTGGGAGAAGGCTGGCCCCGTTTGTCCTGGTGGACGTCCAGACACTGCCCACCTGCAGCCACCCTGCCCGAGGGCTCCCCACCTTCCCTCCCCAGCTGTGCTTCCCTTCCTCCCAGGGTGCAGCCACCGTACTTGAGGGCAGGGCCCTTGGGAGGAGGCCTGGATTCTGCCAGAAGCGTTGCCCTGGGAGCTTCTGGCTGGAGGCCAGGGTGACCCCAGGGACTGTTGTCAAGGAGAGGAGAGGGCGCTGGGGTGGCTGTCACCCTGGGGAAGGCTGACAGAGCAGGGGCTGCCGACAGGCCCACCCTAGGTCACCAGGGACAAGAAACGGTCGGCCACTGGGGCCAGGAGGGAGCTCTGAGGCTGGAGAGCCCTTCCCGATCGGCCCGCCTGGGTGGACACCAGATGCAGCATGGTCTGGCTTGTTGCTGGGGATGCACCTTCACTGAAGGTCCACGACTTAATTGCAGCTGTTCATGTTCCTTTAAGAAATTAAATTTAAAAACCCACGAGAAATCTCATCCTTGTCAGAGCCTTCCTCCCCCGCTGTCGGCTCCCATTATGAATCTATGGCATCTTCTGCTGGAAGCTAATTACATGTTGTGTGAAAGATACAGGGCTTCCTTTTGCATTTTTTCCCTCCTTGATGGGCCCTAACCCTTTCAGCTGCCTTCCTCTGCTTCCTCCCTGTGCTGCAGGACAGAGAGGCTTTCGGGAGGAGCAGCAGGCCTGACCTTGGGCCCTGTGCCCAAGGCTCTCAGAGCTGGACTTTCAGCCGCTGACTGCCCAGGACCATCCCGAGCTGCTGAGCAGGAGACAGCCCGGCCTATCCAGGTCTCCTTCAGACCTCGGGGAGAGCCAGCGCCTGCCAGGTGCTGGGGATGATGACCAAGCACTAATGGAAGGTGTTATTCAGGTGCCCAGCATGTTGCGGTCTCCAGAGCCTACCTCCTTTTGCCCTCCTGCCCCCTGAAACAGGGCTCAGGTGGAGGGCATCCGGAAGCCTGCCATGCAAAGGTGCAGAAAGGGAATGTGACCCCTTCCAGGAAGTGAGATGCACGGTTTCACAGCTGCCGTTCTGGCTCTGTTTTCTGATTGCTCCCACACGTAGGCAGGTATTTCATGCTCAGGATGGCTCACCTCGGAGCCTATGACCAACTCCGGAAACAACAAGTATAGACTGATACCTTGAATTGTTGCCTCTTTGTGGTGTTGAGTTTTACCTACTGATGAGGTGGCTAATTGCACAGCTGTTGGGCCCCCTCCGTGCATGCCACGACTCCCCTGGGTCTTGACAAGTCACAGCACTGCAGGGCAGGAAGGGCCTGCTCCACCAACCCCTGCCCTGAGCCAGGACACACCTTACTTAAAGTGCAGACCTTTCTACCAGTGTCTGCCCTCTGATGCTGCTCCCCGAAGCCAGGCAATCAAGGAAACCTCAAAGACGTGAGTTAGAAGAAGTCACGTGTATGATTACCATTGTCAACTACCTGCACATGCAACCCCCCCTTGTTAATGGGCAAACCTTTCACTGGGGGCTGATGTCTCCCTGCAGCTTCCTGAGCCCCAGACTAGGGCAGAGTCTGAGTATGTGAGCTCATTTTCATTAGCAGACATAAATGAAGAAATGCTGCTACTGGATTCCAAAATAAAACACAATCGCAAATGTTCTATTCTTTTGAATCTTGTGTTCTGCAGCTTTCTCTTAGGTAGGAGAACCACAAATGGGCTTTATGAAGAGAATAACTTCCCTGTTTATTTGGTTTGACTCTTCAAAGCCCATGTAGACGGACAGGGCACAGATGACTGGGGTGAGAAACCACCCTGGGTGACCGAAGAGTGTGTTCCCACAGCCTGTGAGGCAGGGGGAGTTCAGTCTCAAATGGGCAGAGCCTGTGAGAATGCAAATTCCTAGGCCCTCACCCAAGGACCCTGATTTAGTAGGTCTGGGGTGGGGCCTAGAGTTCTGCATTTTAAAACAGGCATTATGGGTAATTCTGATGTAAGTAGCCACCCAAGTACATGCTGAAGAACTCCAGGGGGGTGACGCTGTGGCTTATAAGCACAGAAATCAGCTGGACGCCCAGCAGCTGCTGCCCTCCGCCCAGCCAGAACGTCCTGGAAGGTATGCTCCAGGAAACAATTTATGGACCTATTTTTAAAATATCATTAGTTTTTTTTTTCCTCCTTGGCTATAAAGCCAATGCAGAGAACTTATGTAATGCCATAATTTTTTTAAATAACAAAATCACTCATCATTCCTCCACAAAAATGGGGGGATATGGACATTGTTGGTTTTTTCCTTCCCCGTACATTTCTACAAAGTTGACAACATAATAAGTATATCCTTTCAGTTCATTTCCCCTGTTATTTTTTTCCTGGAAATGTCATTTCTAAAGGCCACGTAATGTCCCCTTACGTGGATATACCTTAAATAACCATCCCCAGCTGTTGGACACTGACGTTGTTCCTGGTGATTAGTTATTTACAAATGGTATTGAGATGGGTATTTCTGTGCACAGTCTTCCCACATTTTGATGACTTCCTAGAAGCGGTCACTGGATTAAAGGATATGCATGTGCCCTGGCCAGGCGGCTCTGCTGGTCGGAGCCTCGTCCCGTACACCAAGAGGTTTCGGGCTCACTCCCCAGATGCATGCAGGGGGTAACTGGTGGATGTTCCTGTCTCACACCCATGTTTCTCTCTCCCTCTAATCAATAAAAACACATCCTCGGGGGAGGATTTAAGAAAGGATATGAATGTTTTTGAGGGTCCTGATAGGTGGACCATCAACCTGCCCCCCCATAGGCACACAGTGGGGCGCCCCGTGTTGACTGCCTCCTCTGCCAGCGCTGCAGCCTGTCCACACTCACCGTGCATTATGGGTTGAATTGTTCTCCTTAAAAGAGATATCGTGAAGTCCTAATCACTAGTACCTGTGAATATGACCTTATTTGGAAACAGGTTCTTCGCACGTTCACTCAAGTTAAGAAGTGCTTAGGGTGGGCCTTATCCACTGTGACTGGTGTCCTTAAACTCAGGAGAATGCCGTGTGAGGACAGGGACACAGGGAGAGTGCCATGTGCCAACAGAGGCAAAGGTTGGAATGATGTCGCTGTAAACCAAGGAATGCCAAGGGCTGCCAGCTACCTGAGGCTAGGACTCTAGGAAAAGAAAAATAGGATTCTACCCAGTCTCAAGGTGAGCGTGGCCCTGCTGGTGCCTTGATTTCAGACCCTTAGCCTCCAGTCCTTTGAGCAAACACATTTCTGTGTTTTCAGAAGGCCAGTTTGTGGTGTGTAGTCGCACAGTCCTAGGAAATCGATGTCCCATATGTTCCCAAATTGGTGTCAGCGGGGCCAGAAAGTGCTGTGGTGCAAAGGACAGTTCTTGCTCTGTCTCTGCAGGGAGCCCAGTGCAGTCGGTTAACGTGGGCTTCCTGCTCCCATTCACAACAGCAAGAGTGCAGGGCCTGGCCTGAGGCTCCAGGTCCTGTCGCCCGTGCCCGTTACAGCAGGGCCTGGTTCAATGTCTTCCCTCGGAGTCACATCTCACATGGCAGAGGAGCACACAGAATCTAGACTTTGCATTTTTCTTCAAACTGCTGGATTTGACTCAAATGGAGTAAGTATTTATTAGGCTCTTTCAACACCTCCTGGATTAAAGCCTCATTCAGGGGCTAGAACACACCTAGTGTCTGGGCAAAGGTCGTCTTTGTCACTGATTAGGCCACAGACCCATCCATTATCAGGTTTCTCCCAGGCCCTACCGGTTGGTAGATTTGCTGCTATTAAATTCCTTACTTCTAGAAATGTTGGTCTTTTCTCTGGCATCTTCTGGAAGATTGACTTGCTCTCTCAGGTTGACCTTCCTGACCCTGGACTGAACCTGGATCTAAAGAACCCCAAGTGGAAAAAATTACATAAGTATAAGTAGTTGTTACCCCATAGTTAGAAAGCCCAACATACGTTACACTACTTTTTACCATGTGCCCACGTGGAGTCACGCCCTCTGGTCCTCACGAGAGTTTTAAGACGTAGGCATAGCGATCTCTTATCTCACAGGCAGAGAAACCAAGGCACAGACAGGTAAGCAGGTAGCCTCAGGTAGCAGAGCTCACACAGAGCAGATCCAGAGGGGGAGCCACGGTTTCCTAACGCAGAGACCCGACGGCCGGCTCCAGCGTGTGCTCAAGGGCTTGAGAAGGCTGGCTTCCCAGCGGAGAGGGAAGTGCTACCAAGAACTGTGGCTGTGTGGGGTGCTTGTGCCAAACCAGTGAGGCAGAGGTTCCCAGTCCAGTTCACTTCCATCTCCAACACTTTTTGGCGTCTGCAATAATTTTATTACATGACAGAATTTTATGATGACCCCTGGAAACAGTCTGATCCGTGCTGACTCATCCCCTAACCTTAAATCTCACTTTCAATACCTCTAATTCCAAAAAGCTGCAAGGAAAGTGAGCCCTCTAAATGCGTATGAGGAATCTTTTTTTTCCTACCTGGGGACATGCTATTGATTTTAGGGCGGGGGGGGGGGGAGAAAAATATTAATTGGGGACTAAATCCACAACCTAGTCATGCATGCCCTGACTGGGAATCACACCTGTGACCTTGAAGTTTATGGACAATGTTCCAACCAACTGAGCCACAATTGGCCAGGGCCATATGAGGAACTTAGAGTCACTGGTACGCTTTCAAAAAAGTTTTTCCAAGTCCCTAATTTACTTTTTTCAGGTATGAATATTTACACCTGACATGTTATGTTAGCTTTAGCGAGATCCACCTGTGTTCCTGAGCAAGGATTTACATGTAACAGGTGAGTTGAAGTGTGGCACACTTATATTCCATCGACCCTCTGCCCGAGTTCCCATTGCTAAGGCAGGGAGTGAAGGCTCTTCCTGCTGAATGGCTGCCAGGAGTCAATCAGGAGGTTGAGCCAGAGTCCCAAAGGCTGGGCTGAACTGTCAGGCAAAGAGCAGGTTGGGTCCAAACTCAAGATGAGGCCCTCATGGAAGCAGACAGAGCAAACAAGAAGTCCCGGCAGATGTGAAAGAAGCCTTTCAGGTCACACATAGAGCAGAAGAGGGCAGAGCTGACAGCTAATGTACTTCCCCAGGAGTTCCACCAAGAGGGAGCTGCAAAGATGAAACTATGGGCCTCCCAGGGGGCCTCTGGGTAGAGCAGGAAGTTGAATACAGCAAAACTTCTCAGGCCCAAGCAAAGCATGGTAAGGGTTATGTGGAGGTGCCCAGGGCCAAGTGCACTCTGGGAGGGGAGAAAGCAGCTTCACAGAGAAGGTGGCAACTGACCTGGCCCCAGCCTGAAATATGAGAAGTCAGAGTTTGAAACAGTGGAGGAGGTAACCCCCACCAAGAGAGTTCTCAGCCTGAAAAACAAACGTGGAAGTTGGGGGTTGTGGTGTCTGTGGCTTAAGGATCTGGCCACAGCCTCCTCCTGCACCTGGCCTTGGCTCCCAGGATAATCCTCACCGGTCCAGCCCACCAACTTCCCAGAAGGGTGACCACAGGGGGCCGGGGACCTGCCCAATAACTAACACTTTCCATACTGATCCCTGACCACTACTTTTGCCCTCTGATGTCACAGGGCTCTGTATCATGTCCCATCTTAGCAAATTAGAACCTTTGGTTTCCTAAGAGCTGTCATTTTTCACTCTTTTCTACAGAGGCCTGTACAACAGGGCTTCCCAGAAGTCTGGTTCAATGCTATTTTGAGCTGGATCAGATTGGCAGAAATGAGCCACCCACCTCAACACTTGGGAAAAGGCTGCCCAAGGAGATGGGACCGAGAGCTCTGGCTCTGCATGTTTGCATGAGGGTCATATGGGGCAAGAAGCAGCTCACGTGCTCTCTGTGAAGGATGTGCTGACCAGTAGCTCTGGACAGATCCGGGTGGGTTTTGTTCACTCGATGATTGTGCTACTTTTGCCTCCAAGATGAGCCACAGACACCCCCTCCCTGGGCTGGCAGCACTTGTTGAGCCATGGCTTTGGAAAGAACGGCACGTCAAATCCCGGAAAGAGACTGAGACAGAGACTGAGACAGAGACTGAGACTGCATTACAGCTGGAAGCCCACCAACGACCGCTGTCTTGCTCATCCTGGGGGTCATGGGATGGTGGGTGAGGAGGGATGCAGTGGGAGCGGAGGAAACCCGGGGCCGGTAGAGGCCGCCTCCTGTTCTTGCTGTTCCGTCCTCCCGGCTCCTCTCTCCCTTCCTGTTGGACAAGGGCAGGGAAACCTGTCAGGGCTTGAGAAGCTTCCAGGAACCCCTTATGCCACCTCAAGACGGGTGCTTTTTAAAGGGTCTTTTGCCCTCCTCCAGCATCTCAGAACCACAGGATGCAGCCTCCCCACGTGGCTGCTGAGCAGGGACTCGGTGGCCAGCCGGAGCACCCACGGATCTTGTTTTGTTACCCGAAGGAAGGAGCCCAGGCTCGGTCACAACACCTCTCATTCCTTCCATTTCCTTTTCCTCCGGGGGCTCTGGCCTCAATTCTCAGGTAGTAGGAAACTCACCTTTCCAAGGGCTCCTTAGGTCCTTCACAAGTGTTGAAAGTTCTTCCTTCCTCCTTCTATGCTTACCTCCTTCCTAGCCGTTCCCCCACCCCACCCCACCCCCGCCCCCTCACTGGACCGTCTCCTACTCTGGGTTTACTGAGGCTCTTGAACTCCTTTACCCTTGGACGGACATAGTCTCTGAAAGATGTGATTTGGGGGAGAGGGGCTCCAGAGTTAGGGTCAGTCGCTGCATTTCTTTAGGCCGCGCCAGCCCCCAGGGTAGGCCAGCGCTGCTCCCATCAAAGCAGAGTGGGCCGAATTACCCATACAAATGTTCGCTGGTGCCGTGGGAGCCAGGGTGTCTGCCCCCGTCCTTTTCCTCCCCCAGACACTTGGCCCCGGGCCTTTCCCAGCCAGGGCCTCCCCCTCCCCCAGCCCTCCCAAGTCCCTCCAGGGCGGTCCAGCCACCCACCCACTGCCGGCTTCAGCACGTGGCTCCCGCGCTGCAGGTTTCCTCCCCCTCAGCAGCTCCGCAGGGTGGTTTTCACCCTCTTTCTCCGCCCACACCTCCCCCCTCTCGTGACTTCTCGTAAAACCTCCACTCCTCCCTACCCACCCCCGCCCTCCGGAGGCTGCCTGACCTGGGCCGGCCCCCCCAGCACCACCCCCGGAGGCCACGCTTTCTCCCCGCCCCTGGCAGCGGCTCGGCTTCGGAAACTGTTGACTCAGAGGGTGGCGGGGCGGCCAGCATCTGATGTCAGCTTGGAGTCGGGCCCAGGGAGTGGATGGGGGGCGGTGGAGGGAAGGTGCCGGGGGCACTGGGCCGGCGGGAGGACCCGGGAGCGGGGTGTGGGGCGCCAGGCAGGGCCCGGGGGGCGCCGGGCAGGGGCCCGGGTCTGCGGCTGCCTGGGCGCCTGTGAGTCACGCTGCGTCACCGGAGCTGATGCCCGGGACGGCTGGGGGCTCCTTTCTCGCGCTGACTC
>PVKM010037281.1:0-14508 GCA_004027735.1 Carollia perspicillata | reverse complement strand
CAATAAATACTTTTCTACATTTTTAGTGGGTGCATAGATTACATGCTACACATGTGCAAAATTCTACTATCTTATTGAAAATTCTGTTTATTTCCTGGCTGGGTGGCTGAGTTGGTTAGAGCCGCATCCCCACACACCAAGGTTTCGAGTTCGATCCCCAGTCAGGGCACATACAAGAACCAACTGATGAATGCATAAATAGGTGAAACAAGTCAATGCTTCTCCCCCTCCTTCCTGTCTCTCTAAAATGAATAAATAAACAATTTAAAAATAGCAAATTTTGTGTTATAGAAATGTATTTGTACATATCTTTTATTTCCTTTAAAATGAGTACTTAGAACTCTAAATGGAGGGCCAAGGAGTATGCACATTTGAAAAGCTTTTAATACATGTTGCCAAACGGGCCTCCTGAGGAGTTCTGAGAAAAATTATACCAGAACTATATGGCAACATTCATTTGCCTGTACCTTTGAATAGCATTTTTAATTTTTGCCGATTTAACAAACCGTACCTGACCCTCCAACTCTCAGTCCCTGACATTTCGCTAAGTCTTTCATCATTGCCTTTGGAGTATTCCCACAGCCTCCCTGGGACACACAACTTCCGTTTGAAAGGTAGAGGGGAAGGTGGCACCAAATTTCTCACCGGAGTGATTCTCAACCCCCTGCACTTTCCCCAAGCCTCCAGCCCCATTTTTTTAAACTCTGAATTTATTGAGGTGATATCTGTTAATAAAATCACACAGGTTCCAGGGTACAATTCTGTAACACATCATCTGTACATCGTATTGCGTGTTCACCACCCCAAGTCCGGTCCCCTTCCCTCACCGTCCGTCCCCTCTTTCCCTCTCCGGCCATCCCCACGCACCTCTTAGCCCTGCTGCTGCTACTCGTGTGCACAGTGGGGTTTTGTTTGTGTGTGGTTCTTCAATATCTTCCCTACCTTCCTCTTTTCCTAACCTTCTGTCTCTGAAAGGTCGTTTGTTCTCTCCCTTCCTGTCAGGGCCAGCCCTCCAAAAGCCTTCCTTTTCCTCCTCCTCCTCCCCTGGAGCTTCTTCCTATGGCAGCGCCATCTCCCGCTGACAGAGCTGTAATGTCTTCCCTTTGGCAACAAATGTACTTAAATCTCTCTTATACAAGCAAAAAAATAATAATAATCCATCACCCTTTACTCTCTCAAAATACTACTTTCTTTTTTTCTTCCTGTACCATTACATTTCTCCAACGAGTAATCAAGAAGTGTCTATGGAGCCCTGGCTGGTGTGGCTCAGTGGATTGAGTGCCAGCCTGTGAACCAAAATGTCACAGGTTTGATTCCCAGTCAGGACACAGGCCTGGGTGGTGAGCCGGGTCCCCAGTTGGGGGCATGCAAGAGGCAACCGATTAATGTATCTATCACACATCCATGTTTCTCTCCCTCTCTTTCTCCCTCCCTTCCCCTCTCTCTAAAAATAAATAGCATCTTTTTTTAAAAACGGTTTTTTTAAAAAAAAGTGTTTATTGACTCTCATTGACCTCTCTGTATTCTAGCCCCGCTGTCCCCAGTAACCTCAAAGCTATAGTGGAACTCTGGGTCTCTGCTCTCTTCCTCACTTCTTTGCCACTTCTGACTCAGGACCACGCCCGCTATCCCGACGCTGTCTTCTTCTGGCTGCGTAACTCTGCCCTCTTCTGGTTCTCCTCTCAGAACGGCATCTGTGAGGCTGCATGATTGTGTGCCCCAAGCCTCATCTTTCTCTTTGGGTTTTCTCACTTAGTTCTGTGGTTTCAGTGATTTCCTTTACATTGATGATTTGCAGCTTCTCTCCTAAATTCCAGACCCAAATTATGCAGCTCACTGCTAGCCAGCTCTACCTGGATGTGATTCCTTAGATTCCACATATCTCAAACTGAGTTTGTCAGCCAACAACCCTGCCCCACAACACACACAGAAAAGCCTTTTAAATATATAAATATAAATGTCTCTTGATGCTGAATGAAGTTGAACTTTCACCTTGGCATCCAAGGTTCTCCACCCTCCAATGCCAGCCTTTCGTCCCTCCAGTGCCCTTGTGAACCGCACATTCCATCTAGTTGAGAACAGGTCTTCTCCTCACCCTGCTTCCCACCCCGCCCCTGTCTTTGTTCTTGCTATTGCTTCCCTTTGTAATTCCCTTTCTTTTTTATCTACTCTTCCCCCCGCCCCATTTGTGTCTGTTGAGATCATATCCACACTTAAAGCCCAGTTCACACTCCACCTCTTCTATTATAAAACCCTTCCAGCCCCTGGCTGGTGGGGCTCGGTGGACCAAGTGCTGGCCTGAGAACCAGAGGGTCGCTGGTTTAACTCTCAGTTGAGGAGCATGCCTGGGTTGCGGGCCAGGTCCCTGGTGGGGCATGCATGAGACGAAACCATGCACTGGTGTTTCTCTCCCTCTCTTTCTCCCTCCCTTCCCTCTCTAAAATTAAAAAAAAAAAAAAAAATCTTTTTTAAAAAAACCCATCCAAATCCTCCAAGGAGACATTTAGTTCTACCTCTTCCAACTCCCACCCTTAGTATTTTTTGCCTTTCTTTATCATACTTTTCCTTATGTCAGAGATAGTCTTATAAAAACACGTGTCTGCTCCACTAGTCTCTCACGTTCTCCAGGGTGTGGACAGCTTGGCCATCTTTACATCTCCCATGTCATCCCCACTAGACAGTCTCTAAAGCAGGCGTGTGCCATGCACCAGTCTTAGTTTGACTGACTCGAACCAGTCGAACCGTTGGTCCGCTCTTGTCAATCCTTCAGCTTCTGCGTTCTAGGCTCTGTCAGGGGAGCTGCTGCCCTGTGTTTCCGAACAAAACTGCCTCGCAGGCAGCCATCGTTCCTGCAAGCAGCACTGGGCCAGAGCTGCCCCTAAGAAGAGAGATTATTTTCTTTCCACTGGATTCTGACATAAATGAACTTTGCTCACTTTTACCCGGTCAGCCTATTCTGAAGGAATACAAAGAAACCATGTTCTCTGCTTTGGAGTCACGTGGATCTGGGTTCAGGCTCTGGCCTCACCATTGACTACCTCTGTAACTTGGCACAGCTACTTAATGTCTCGGCAGGGTCTCTGGGAGCTTTAAGAAATAAATGTAAGCAAAGCACCTAGAACAGTGTCTAGCAAAGATTAGAGCTTAATAAATATTAGGTGTTGTAGTAAGAGAGAGAATACATAAAATACACTCAAACGATTTTATCTATTTATACTTTAATATGAACGTGCCTACCATTTTTGGAAATTCACAACAGTGCATGTTAAATGACACTCCTTGCTTATCTGCAGCCCCTCTCTCCTTCCTCCCTTCCTCTCCTCCTGTGCGGAGGAAGACATTGACATAGCCGGGCACGGCCACTAGGAGGAGCGTTTGTGCCACAGAAGGAGTTCCAATCCTGCAGGAGGAAAAGTCCGCCGGAGTCTCCAGGCCGTGGCCCCTTTGGGGCACGTTGCTGTACAGTGTGCTATTTTATAATGCCACGGCTGCTATCTCCCTGTGTCCTCCTCCTCCTCCTGTCAGACATGGGCTCTCTAATTCTACACTTCCATTCGCTTTTTTCAGACAGCCTGCTCTAAAGGAATGTACCCTGAATGGGAACCAGGAGACCTGTAGCTCACTCAGCTTTGCCACTAATTAGCTACAAACTGCTCGACTTATTTTTTATTTTATAAAGATTTTATTTATTTATTTTTATAGAGAGGTCGAGGGAGGAAGAAATGGGTGGAGAGAAACATCAATGTGCAAGAAAAACATATATTGGTTGCTTGTCACTCATCCCCTACTTGGGACCTGGCTGGCAACCCAGGCATGTGCCCTGACTGGGAATTGAACCAGCAATCTTTTGGTTCATAGGCCTGTAGTCAATCCATTGAGCCACATCAGCTAGGGCTCCACTTCTTTTTTTAAGAGTTTATTTATTTATATGTTTTTAGATAGAGAGGGAGAGAAACATCAATGTGTGGTTGCCTCTTGTGTGCCCCCTACTAGGGACCTGGCCTGGGTGGCATGTGCTCTGACTGAGAATCGAACTAGCGACCTTTTGGTTCTCAAGCTGGCACCCAATCCATTGAGCCACATCAGCCAGGGCTCAACTTAAAAAAAAAAAAAAAGCGTATTCATTTTTAGAGAGAGGGGAAGGGAAGGAGAGGGAGAGAAACATCAATGTGTGGCTGCCTCTTGAGCGGCTCCCATTGGGGACCTGGCCTGCAACCCAGGCCTGTGCCCTGACTGGGAATCCAACTGGTGACCCTTTGAATCACCGGCCAGCACTCAATCCACTGGGCCACACCAGCCAGGGTGTAACCGCTCATCAGTTTCTTCATCTGTCCTATGAGCCTCACTAGGTTGCTCTAAAAATTAAATATCCTGCCACATATCAATACTATTTATTAACTGTAAAGTGCCAAAAAGCTTAGACCTTTGTTTAATCTTGTACTGTGCCATTTCTCCCTTCTCCTCTCTTTTCAGTGGACACTCTCCGTGTCCGTCAACCCTGTGCCTCAGGTCAGAAACCCACGGTCACAAAGGGACTGTAGAGCACCTTGTTTCCACTTCTGCTAACAAAGAAGAATGCGTTCGTCCGGCTGGTGTAGCTCAGTGGATTGAGCGCGGGCCTGCGAATCAAAGGATCGCGGATCGATTCCCAGTCAGGGCACATGCCTGGGTTGCAGGCCAGTTCCCAGCAGGGGACGCATGAGAGGCAACCACACATTGATGTTTCTCTCCCTCTCTCCTTCCCTTCTCCTCTAAAAATAAATAAATAAAATATTTTAAAAAAATGCGTTCGAACCATAGCGAGAGGTACTGAAATTCAAGTTATCTGGAATATTTAGAGGGGAAAGGCTGGAATGGAGTCTCTTTAAACTCCTGGGAGAAGAAGGGAGAGAGCACCATAAAAGCAGGGATACCTAGAAATGAGCAGAGGGATGGGGTCACTTGCTCTGTAATTGGGCGGAGGGAAGAATCAGTATATTTTTTGCCGAAAGATTAAGGGAATCAGTGAATGAAAACAATGAATGAAATGTGGTTCCCTCTAAGATAAGGTATTTTAAGGTTTGGGGACACTAGGTGGCAGCACAAAGCAGCAAACCAAGAGAGGCGTGCCTCCTCCTGAAAGGAGGGCACCTCCTCTGTGTTCCGGACTTTAAGCACCTCTTCCCTTTTTCCGCATATGTTCTTTCAAGTGATGACACTCTCTACTGGTAAAGACACCAGTGCAAGAGTGGAAGAGAAAACCTGGGAGGGGGAAAAATACACATTGGCCAGGGGTGTTTTCAGATAGCCCCTGGGAGCGGGTCCCAGCCCTCAGAAAGGTATAAGAAAGGAAAAATTTCAAACACTGCCAGATAAATCTGGACTAGGTTAAGGAAACATTTAGATAGGACTCCCCAATCTGGATGGATTGGGGGAAGAACTGGTGGCAGGAATCCTTTTCTTTTCCTAAATCAAATTTTAAAAGTTGATATTCTGAGGAAACGACGGCCTCACCCATTCCTACCGCAGAGCTCCTTGCACACCTGTCCTCCGACTCCTCCATTGACAGAGAGCCTGTGGCCTTTCTCAGCGTGTCGTTCAACGAAAACTCTCAACATTATCCTTCTATCAAGTATTGGTTCTTTGCTAGAGGAAAGAAGTCTCTGTCAAAAGTCAGGATCCATTGAGTAAACCCTCATCTGAGCCAGGAAGCCCTGAAAAGCTACTGTGGCTCTAAACAGGGGGTTGGTCATGCCATCTTTACCACCGTAATGCAAGTCGTGGACGTAGCTCCGGTGGGAAGGTGCCACCTTCTCCTTAGCTTCGTTCTGCTCGGTTTCATAGCTCTGTGACAGAAATCTCCCTTTCTGTATCATTGCCCTTCTTCCTGTTGTTCTGTTCAACATTTTATTTTTGCAGCCGCGTCCATGGATGTGTGACCCAGTCACGCCCCTCCCTATTTCCTTCAGCAAGACCGTCTTGTCCTGTCTCCTCTGTCTGTGGGCGATGACCCCCTGGTCTTCTCTGTGTCCTCCAGACCTTGCCTCTGCCCATGCTTTTCCTTCCACATTAAATATCAGTGATTATCATTGCCACTTATAACTATCTGCAATATTTTACAAGACATTTTGCATGGTCTTGACCAGTGTGGCTCAGCTGGACATTGTCCTGCAAAGTGAAGGGTCACCAGTTCGATTCCCACCAGGGCACATGCCTGGGTTATGGGCCTGGTTCCTTGTTGGGGGCGTGTGAGAGGCAACTGATTGACACTTCTCCCACACATCATGTTTCTCCCTCTTTCTCTCTCCTTTTCCCTCTCTCTGAAAATAAATAAATAAAATCTTTTAAAAAATAAAGAGAAATTTTGCATGCGTCATGCCATCCATTCATTCATTAAACAAATATTTACCAGGTGCCCATTATATGCCCAGCACTCCTCTGGGCACTTCCTAGGAAAATAAACCAAATAGGCATGATCCCTGCCTTCTTGAAACTTTCAAGGAAGCTTATGGCTTTCGATTTAAGCCTACGCATCCACTGCTGTGTATTAGAATTTCGGCTAATTCAGCCACTTACCAAACAGAAATTCCTTCATCTACGTCTTTGGTGTGTGGCCATTCTTAACCTAACATTCTCTATATTTGGTCTTTTCCAGGCATTTGTACATTCTTCATGCCGAGCCTAATCTGCTTATTTCCCATTCGCTGATTCTTCTCCTGCACCATTAAGTAAATCTGCCCTTCTTCCCACAATGTTCCATTAAACAACTGAAGACAGCAGCCCTGGTTGGTGTGGCTCCGTGGACTGAGTGCTAGCTTTCGAAGAGAAAGGAAGCAAAGGTCTTCCGTTCCATTCCCAGTCAGGGCACAGGCCTGGGTTGCTGGCCAGCCCCCCAGCTGGGGACGTGCAAGAGGCAACTGACTGGTGTTTCTCTCCCTCTCTTTCTCCTTCCTTTCCCCTCTCTCTAAAAAGTAAATAAATAAAACCTTTTAAACATTTTTAATTAATTAATTAATTAATTAAAGACAAACACCATGCCTCAGGCGTCCATTGGTTTTTCACGATGCCTCCCTTTTGAAGAGTTCCTCTTTTTCAAGAATCATTTTAAGTATTTCCCACGTGTCAGGCACTCATTTAACCTCCCTCTGAGCCCCATGTGCAGTGAACAGCATTCGCACTTTACTGATACGGAGAACAAAGATGAGACAGGTGAAGCAACCCACCAGTGGTCCAATGGCCACACGCCTGGTGCTGGGCAGAGCCGCTCACCATTCTGGCTAATCATCTTCTCAACTCTCTCATATGTCAGTATCGTCAGATGAAACCAGTTAAAAGCACAATAACGATCTCTCTACATTCTGCAGGGTCAGGCCCTGTCCACTTTTCAAGGACAGCCCAGCTCCAGCCACCTCCTTAACGAAAGTTTTCCTGATTCCACAATACCCCAATCGAGCATATCTTTTCCTCTCTCCACAGAATGTCTGTCTCATCTTCCAGGGCGCTGTGTGCCCTGCTGCAGCCTGTAATCGGGGCATGAGCCTCATTCCCCTGTGTGTCTCCTGGTGCCCTGCACCTAGAGGGGTCCAGCAAACACCAAATGAACAAATCTTGTAACTGGGAGCTCATGTTTTGTCCCTAAATATATAAATGCTTTACACATCCCTGTTAAGTTTCTTGAGCAAATCCTTTCAGACTCCTCCGTGGTGTGGGGCTCAGTCCCTGCTCTGTCTGGCACAGTATTTTGTATGGAGCAGCCACCAGGAACTGGATATATCTCGTTGATTTTGCACAGCAGTCCTATGAGCCAGGCATGGCCTGTGCTTTACAAAGGAGGAAGCGGAGAGTCAGAGATCCGGTATCTGGACGCGGGATCACACAGCCAGGAAGCAGCCCAGCTGGGACTGATTCAAAACGACATCTTGCTGACTCCCTTGACTGTGTTGTTTCTGTCACTCCATTTTTTTTCCTAAAGTAAAACATACACCCCTGCTGGAGACCAGGAGTGTTGGGCAGTCACCCCACACAGATGGCTGTTTGCAGAGCTGGGGACAATCGGCACAGGAACAGACAGGCTGCTGGGAGCCCTTTTCAGTTCTGGAGCAGATTAGAAAATAGTGAAGAATGATGGTTGAGGGACAGAAGGGAATAAAAGTAAGGAAGACGGGCGGAAATCGTGCGAAGAGATGGCTCTTCGTGTCTTAAACTCTCTTTCTCCCGACTCCCTTTTGAAAGACTCCCATTTCCTTTAAGTCTTTGCTCAAGTTCCACCTTCTCAACGAGGCCGCGCCCTCGCACCTGTCCCCCGTCTTGCATTTTTGTTCTCTGTGGCAGTTACCGTCTCTCACCGGCAGCTTGCCTGCTCTCCTCCCTGAGCCTGACCTGCACCCACCGTTCTTCCTGATCCTAACTGAGCTTCCCAAGGAGCTCCTCCTAAGCACAACGCCCCCCCCCATTTATGAAGCCCCCTATGACAAATAAGAGAATAAATGTGAAGCTTATAAAATAAATGACTTTTAGATGGAATCAAATTAGCCTTTATGTAAATTTTCATGTCTTTTCCCCAACAGTTCTGCCAAGGTAGCGGAGAAACTTAGATTTCAGTAATTATTTCCTAACAGTCACAGGTGGGGGAAACTCAGCAGAGACCAGAGAGAGAGACCAAACATGAGCTGGGGCTGCGGCAGCCTCAGAGCTGAGACAGCAGGACGTGGGGCACGACGCGGCCTGCCCCGCACCTCCGCAGGGGGCTGATCCTCAGAGACCCGCGGAGCCCCAGGCCCCGCCCCTCTCCCCATTCCCATCGTCGCAGGCTCCCTAGAATAATGCAGGTCAGCAGCGTAAGTGACCTTTCACACCTCAGACAAACTAAGTTTGTTTTCTCCTTTTCTGTTCAGCCCGCAGCAGGAGGGCGGGGGAAATGGGATGGGCCTTGTCGAACTTTCTCGGGCTACAATGCCCTAGAGGAGTTGAAGTGGAGGGAGTAAAGGATCTATTTATTTTGGCTCAGGAAGGACAATGTAAGCAGATGGTCTTTGATGGGATTAGCGGCGTAATCTCCAAGACCCTGGTAAATTGGAAAATGATCCATTATATTCCACGAACCTTTGGCGGTTTCAGCTCCTGGGGAAGGAGGGGCAGGGCCCCGGGCGGCAGGGAGGGGAGCACCTTGTTAGAAAGGACCCCCATCTGGGAGCAGCCACATCCCGCCCGGAGAATTTGGGAAGAAGATTGTTAGATGTGCACTGGGAGCCCCTCTCTCCTCGAGAGAGCACGGGGCTAAGAATTCTCCCCGTGACCTTTCAGAGCCTCTATTTTCTCCTTTTCTCCCCTTCCTCTCGTTTTCGCGTGGCGGAGTGTTTTCACTACCATCCCTTGCCCCCAACCCTTTCCATTCCCAGGGCACTTAGGGGACTCTTTGATAACAAACTATATTGGGCCTCCTGCCTTGGAGGGTCAGAAAATCCTTAGAATCCAAATTAATTTCTGCACTGTAATTTCAGTCCATTTCCCACTCCGATGCTACAGCTCAGGAGGACCCCTCCACTCTCCGTAAGCTTGAAAGCCGGGCAGAGAAAGAGCCGGGGGCGAGGCACTGGGCAAACTCCCCCACCCCACCCCACCCCCGCAAGTGGGGAGCAGGGGCTGGGAAGAGGGAGAACTGTGAAAGGGGCGGTGAGGTGTTAATGAACCCCTTCTTTCAGCCCCCCATCCTCGTCACTCACCTCCATCCCCCAGATCCCAAGTGCCTGCCTCTAGGCCCAGGATCCCCTCCATCTGGAGAATCCGCTGAGCGGGGGCACAGGGAGACCCATTCAGTGCGAGGTGTGTGCAGTAGGAGGCATTGATGCGAGCTGGGTCATATAAGCTGTTTCCAGTATGTGTGACACTTTGCAGTCATATATAACTTCGCAGTTTATAAAGAAATTTTGATGTGCAGAATGTCATTCGGATCTTGTAACAACTAAGTGAGGAGGGAATTTGAAAAATTGGAAAGCAGGTTTAGAGAAGCTAAGTTACTTTCCTAAGGTCATCCGGTTTAAATTTAACATCCATCAGTATACTATGAGATCTATTCATGTTGATAAACCTAAATTTTCCTTTTAACTATTGCACATTTTATTTGTTCATTTCATCATTTAAGCTGTTTCCAAGACTTTATTTTTACAACCATTCTTGAACAAGTATCTAATTGGAATTATATCAAATTTATCAAATTAACTTGGGGATTTAAAAACCAAACACAAACCATCAAAACGTGCATTTACCCATACGTCGTTACCAGAATTCTCTGAAAATAAATATTAAATTAAAAAGTGGGAAAGAGGTGGACAGATAGAAAGTCAGCACAAATTACTCACTTCCAAGTAGAAATTCCAACACTGTGAGTGTATTGCTTTCGACTGTGAGAGACGTAGCAGGTGGACTGGTGGATATGCAGGAGGAATTGGACTCGTATAGAATTTTATTTCAGGCTATTTCAATGCACTGAGGGATGGCTTATTTTATTTTAGTGTCATTTTTTTTAAAGTGACACTTTATGTTATATATTGGTTTCTTTGAGGTAACTTGAGGCTGATACAGACTTGTGGACCAGAAAACAGGGAAGCACAGAGGAAAGGGAGCAAACTACAACAACTCCCCACCTTCTAATGACTCCCACTTTCGACTCCCAAATACGAAGGTCACAAAGTTGACATGGGCTGGTGTAGCTCAGTCGGTTGGAGCGGAAATCCCATACACAGAAAGGGCTTGGGCTCTATTCCAGGTCGGGGCACACACCTAGGGTGCAGGTTTGACACTCAGTCAGGGAGCGTGAGGGTTGATGTTTCTCTCTCTCCATCCCTCTCCTCCCCTTTCTCTAAAGATCAATGAACATGTCCTCTGGTGAGGATTGAAAGAAAAAAAGTTGACACGACAGGTCTGAACCAGAAAAAAGCTACTATTTGCGGGGTATCTATGAAGGGCCAAGGGGGTGGGTACATTAACTCACTGAGTTTACAACCCAGAGAAGTAGGTTTCCTCTCCTTCCTTTCACCTGTTCAGAAGGGAGGCTTGGAGAGTTTAGACGGCTGGTTTGGAGTTGCACGGCCAGTAGGTGGTGGGGCTGCCATTGCAGACCGTGCTCTTCCCAGCACCCTGCACCCTCCACCGAGACGTCTGGTCCTTCTGTTACCCTCTGCCCACACCACCCTGTCTGGCTGTTTGCATCCGGGCAGGACCCCTCCTGGGAAGCCCTCCTACTCCGGGTTCCCCTGGGTTTCTCCCACTCCTCACCATCCATCTCCCACCGCTCTTGGCTTTCTCTCGGTTTGGCTCACACGTCTTGTCCCAAAGCAATATGTGATGTTTCCTGATAAAGTCCAAAGTGCGCCGGGTTGCTCGACCCACCAGATCTGAGTCGGTCTCATTGCTTCTTGCTCTGATTGTCTTCGCACTGGAAGGACTTTGGTAATCCCCAGCCCTGTGCTGGTCTTTTATAAAGAAGGACAGTGGTGGAGGAAATGACTTGGCCGAGGCCACTCGGTGGGCCACAGAAACCCTTCTGCATCAGTCCATGGGTGGGGGCAGGAGGGTGGAGGGAGATATTTATTCAAGTGTTATGAGTGTGAAAATGCCACTGCTTCTCCTGCCCTGAAACTGTAGTCAGTGGCTGGGCTCATTTAAGGTGGGTGAGCTCTGGGCCCAGCCTGTCTCTCCCTGGCAGAGATTCCAGGATCCTAGAAGGGTTCTGCCCCTAAGTTGCACTTGCTGGGTCCCTGTCTTAAGCACATTTTCTGTGCCCTGAGATGTTCCAGCTTTCCCACCAGCGTGCAGTCAGTCTCTCCATCCCCTTTCTGTGCTTCCCAGAGCCACAGGCTCAGGAGCCCTCCCGCCCGCCAACCCCCGGTCTACAGGTTGCTAGTTCTTTGAAGCGTGAGTTACAGGCTATGAGGTTACCGAATTTGGCATCTTTGGAAGAAAAGGGAAGAGGCTCCCGGCGGCCACTTGAACAGGACGGGGTATCAGGGCCTATGGCCAACACCCTCGTGGGCCAGCGGCCTTTCCACCGCCCTCTCCGTGTCTCCTTTTTCTTTCTGTATCTTTCAGGCCTCCCTCCTCTCTTGTCCACCTCGTTCTTGGACCCCTTTCTTCTCTGTCTCTCACGTTCCTTCTCCTTGGCTTGCCAGGCTTCCCTCTTACTCCGGCGTCTCCCGGGTATTCGCTGCTCAGCGCCCTGGGGCTCGAGTGCTGAGCCCCGGACCTGGGGCAGCCGCGGGGGCCCGGTCCTCGCGCGCTCCCTGAGCCAGGACTTGCCCGAGTTCCCGCCGGCGCCGCGGGCCCAGGGGCGGCGGCTGCAAGGGCCTCTTCGCGGCCAAGACCACGGACCCCGGGAAGCCGACCCTGCGCAGTGGCTGGTCCGCGGTCGTGCGGGCGTGCTTCCCCCAGGACCGGCGTGGCGGCGGCGGGGCGGGGGGCGCTCCGTGTCTGCGCTACCCGCGGGGGTGGGGGGGACCGCGACCCTCCCGCGGACGTTTCGCCCGAGCCGGGCTGGCGGGCGGGCGGGCGCCCTGGGCTGGGCTCGGCCGCCGGGTTCCCGGTTCGGAGCCTTTTCTTTGTTTCCTTGCCTTTCCTATAATTAGTTTAACATGTTTAATGTCTTTGGTATGTTTCTTTTATTTCATTTAGCGTTATTTCATCTCCTGTTTTAACGTTTATTTCTTTTCAAGTGGATTTTGGTTTTACTTTTTCTGATTCTGATTCTCTCTTTTCCTTTTCCGCCCGCTCAGCGCGACGGCTCCCCGCCTGCTGCGATTCCTCCCCTGGGCGCCCGCGGCGGCCGGCGCGCAGCCGAGCGAAAGGCGCCCGCGCCGCCTCTGGACTCGGTGGGAAGCGGGAGCCGAGCACCGCCGCCCCGGCAGCACCCAGACAGACGCTCGGCGCTGCGCGGGCAATTTCGGCCTGACTGTGGCCTGCCCCGAGGCCATAAAGCGGGACAAATCTGCATTTCACACAGTGAAGCTTCAGGGATGACAAACCCCGGCCCTTGACCCACAGACACGAGCCCCACAGCGCAGTCAAGGGTGTGCGCCCGCAGCACCCAGGGACAAACACCTAGATCAACAAATGTCACACATTCTGCCCCCACGCACACGCATCCAACACTCACAGAATGTGGGCACACAGACATATCTGTGCCTGTGGTACACACACACCAACCCCACTCACTTGATTGCACGCTGCAAACGGACGTGAACCTACTTGCACACACACAGCAGCTCCGGGGGATTTCAGGGCCAGCCCTAACTCAACTTGCCACAGTGGTGACCTTCCAGCGAGCAACCCCCTGGGGCAATGAGAAGGGAGCCTGCCGGGTCTCACCAGCCACAGCCTATGCAGAACCACCCAGAGTTCAGTGCCTCTACTTGGACCAGAGCTGCAGGGGCTTCAAAGATGGGGAACACTGCCTACTTGTTTAGCTGAGGGATCCAGCCCAAATCTGAGAGCCTGAGCGACAGAAATGAGCACCAGGCCTAGAGAACCCTCTGTGAAGCCGACAGCAGTCGCTGCACCCGGAAAACGGCACCGAGTTGAGGACAAGGCAGGCACGTGGCGCATGTGCCAGTGTGTAGTCTGTGCTCCGCGCATCGCACACAGTGCTTGGCCAGGTGCCCGTGTACAGACCATTATTTTTGTGAAAACGAGCAGAGAAGATGTATACAGTTCCAGGGATAAAAGTAACATGTGTATACAAATATAGCTACCAATACAAACCTAGGGAGATGGAAAGTGGAAAGCCTCTCTCCGGCTCAGGGGCACTGTCATCAAGCTGGCGTGCCAGCCCGAGCCTCTGTGGCAAGACGTGATTGTCTGGTGTTGTGGGAGCTCTGTGGTGAAGGCTGGTTTGCGGGAGAACCATAGGTATCCGATATAACATCAAACCACCGAAAGGGAGATCTCGGTAACTTCACGGGAAACTCGAGGGTAAAAATGACTGTCCGCCCCCCTGAAATCCTGGGTCTGAAAAGTGCTGTAGGCGGCAGCAGCGCAGGTGGTGGCCAGGCATGATGGCGGAGACTGACTGCAGGCAGGGCCAATACATGAGATAATGCTGCATAAAAACACAGACCCGCTCATGCCACGCCCTCGGACCCGCTCCACACACAGGCAGCTCCTGCCAGCCACTGGGTAAGAGGCAGGAAATGTGCAGCTCCACGCGTCCAATTGGATTGCCAGGGTGATTAATTTTGTAGGAAAGAAGATAAGGTAAGAGATATTTATGTGCACACACAGCTCCACACGTTGGAGCTCAGTTATTGTACAGGAGAGCCACAGAAGTGGGAAAGTGTATATCTCAAAAGAGAAATGCCGGTGAGTCCTCATCATAGAATGCCAGGCTGCAGAGAGAAGGGGCAGCCCCCGGAGGGGCTCTATCCATTGTCCAAATGACTCCAGCCTAATGCAGAGAGATGTGCCTGACGGAAGTTCTGAATCTACCAGCCAAAATTCTGAGCTGAGCTGGGGGAGAAACAGGCAGAAGTGAGGGCCACA